>JAYXIM010004176.1:0-44944 GCA_037575425.1 Anastrepha fraterculus | reverse complement strand
GTTTGATTATTTTTTTTTGGATTACACAGTGCGACATCAAAAATCAAACCGCACCGGACCTTTTTTTTCTGAAAATATACCTATTCAATAGCAAAACCCTCGCTGGGTTTTTAAAAGTTAGCTCGATTTTTTTTTTTATAGCGTTTTGAAGTTTTCTATTTTCATGAGATTTTGGAGTTTTACCTGTACGCTAAATTTGACTTATAAATCGACCTTTGTTTGATTTAATCGATTTATTTTGTCATAGCTTGATGCAGAAATTTCGTACATGTACAAATAAACTTATTTTGAGAAGAACCTATATCTCAATACGCAATTTTGAATACCAAAATTTCGAAAAATTGTATGTTTTTACCATTTTTTACTGTAATTATGAAAATAATTTTATACGTAACCACCCGTTATACACATTTTCAGATTTTTTTATTTTTGCTAGTATTTTTTCCAGATGCGGTTTTCCAATGAATATTGGATGTAACAAAATGTGATCGTGAGTAGTGAAAAGCAAGATTGGTCTCACAAGACTTTTAGCCTGTTAAGTACATAGAAAAGTGGCTAGAACACATTCCAAAATAAAAAGTATAAAGAAGGTTGTAGTCTGTCTTATCAGGAAATGTTTGTTTTAGAAATTCCAAAATTTGTTCCCAACGATTTTACCTGTTCTAAGATCGCAGCAGTCTTGCGAGATCAGGTTCGCGCATAACAACTCCTAAAACACATTTGACGCGCTAAATATTTTGTGAACAATACGGTTTTTGTTAACATATTTGAACTTATTAATTTCATTTACGTGAATTTTTTATGAATTAAGAAAATAAAAAATGTACAATTGTCCTGCAAATATTAACGTTTTCTGCTATTGTTGTGGACGTTTCACACCAGCGAGTGAAAAGCATGGATCAATCAGTGATGATTTTACTGTGGCATACAGACATTTTTTTGATCGTGAAGTTATTTTGAATGAAGAGACAGGCATGGAATTCTTTACTGATGAATCTGATTACTCTGATAATGATGATGTTGAAATGCAATCATTGTCGAAAAGAGCTCGTCTCTAAGGTTTTAGTACGTAAAAATTCTTTATTTTAATAAAAAAAAAAAAAATTATAAGAATTCAAGTCTTCAAGTTCTTTTTACTTAATCTATTTAATATTTTTACCTACAGAGTTTTTAGATATTTAAAAAAAAATTTAAAGTAGAGTATAAAAAAATTATTTTTATGAAGAAAAATCTTGTTAAAAATTAATTTTTTTAGAAAATAATAAACTTAAAGTTCAGTTTTATGTTTTTATCTTATAAATGACTTTTTTAGTACATTTTGCAACATTTTTGCTAGAAGAAATAGTGAGAAATTTTAATTATTTTCATAATTACCGTAAAAAATGGTAAAAACATACAATTTTTCGAAATTTCGGTATTCAAAATTGCGTATTGAGATATAGGTTCTTCTCAAAATAAGTTTATTTGTACATGTACGAAATTTCTGCATCAAGCTATGACAAAATAAATCGATTAAATCAAACAAAGGTCGATTTATAAGTCAAATTTAGCGTACAGGTAAAACTCCAAAATCTCATGAAAATAGAAAACTTCAAAACGCTATAAAAAAAAAAATCGAGCTAACTTTTAAAAATCCAGCGAGGGTTTTGCTATTGAATAGGTATATTTTCAGAAAAAAAAGGTCCGGTGTGGTTTGATTTTGATGACCCCAAAATTGTCGCACAGTGTTATTCGAGGATCGGACAAAAGGCTATTTATTATATATGTATGTATGTATTAAACTATGTTGATGTAAATTTTTATTAAAAAATATTGAAAATTTACAAATTTATGTAAATAAACGTAAAGAGTTAAAAAAAATGACGTCATCTGGTGGCAGCGATACAGCAATGAATAATCATCTGGAATCAAAAAATTTATTAATCTACATCCAAAAATTTTATTAATCTACATAATAGTGGCTATCGTTGTACGTAGCCGTTTTTTTTTTTTTTGACAAAATGGTGGTGATTTGAATTTCGATTGCTGTTTTTCACCATTTTTTTGATTTTCAACAGGCAAAAAAAAATAGTTATTTTCAAAATTTTGAACATCGGCTACGTACAACGATAGCTAATGCGAAAAAAAATGTTTACCAATTTTCTTAAGTAGTTATACTAACAATTTATGCAAAAAAAAACATCGTTTTTTTTTTAATTTTCACAGTGGCGTTCCCCCGTAATGCAGAGTAATAGTGAAAACTTCAAAATCGTAAAGGAAGAAAATAATACTCAAATTCTTGAATAATTTTTGATTTATTGGAGTTTGAAAATTATTTTTATGATTTTTTATCCCTTTTACCCCCATAAAGATGCCCTTTTTGTAAACTTATGCAATTGATGTCAAGAAAAACATTCCAGGATATAAAAAGATCTTTACAAATCGAAGCATTCTGCGCAAAGTTATTATTATTATAAGAAACATATCGACTGATGCCGTCACGCCAATGATATTATGGGTATGCTCCTACTAAAATAGGCTCCCCCTCTTCGGCTGACTTCCTCCCGATTTGGACTACATCGAGGGTGGTTACCAACTACAAAAGAAATCTGCGTCCAAGCTCTCTACCTATGACGTGTAGAGGTTATAGTCTCGATTACTTTCGTTATGAAGCAGATGGAACTTCGAAAGTGTGCATTCCGTCTTATCTACGTATAATATGGTCTTGAGTCCTGTAATTATCGTCGCTACGCCTGAGTCGACCTCCTCTGGAACACAGTGTTTCATGTTCAATTCAGCACTTGTCGCGGGTTGTTCGGTGTGATCAGATGCGACCCTGGGCATTGATATTATTTTGCTCTGGCTGCCGCTACTGAAACAGCTCTATTGTTCGCCTTTCTTCGCCCTGCTTGCGTAGCGTACGCAATACTTGCTTGGCAAACTTGCTTGTAGCATCCCAGCAATGGTGCCAGTTAAATATGTCTCACTTGGCTGTCTTCCAAGGATTGTGGCTAATACCCCACGTTCTTTTGCGAAACTTGGACAGAAGAAGAGTACTTGTCGCGCGTCATCAAACTTCTATGTGCTGGTTGGACAGTAGTGAAGCCGAGAGACCAAACCTATGCAGATAATCCAAGAAGAAGCCGTGTCCGCTCAACATGGGAGAGAGGAAGTAATCCACTTTTCCGTGTCTTCGTCGTAACCACGTAGCAAAGTTAGGGATGAGTTCGTATGTTCAACGACCTTTAGAAGAAAGATCCCACCTTCGCTGCCATTCGTTAACTGACGCAATTCGCTTTTCAAACTTTTGGTCCCTTGTTGGTTTTGCACCCTGCCTTCGATAGAGACGGTTTAGTTTACGTGCTCGGATATCCAGTGGGATTTTTCCCGCAATGACGCAAATTGCATCCTCCGAAACTGCCCGCTTAGCACCGTCTACTCGCAAAGCACTCATCCTATAAACCTTCCTGGCCTCCTGTAGATGTGTTTCTAGGACTTAAGACCAAAAGGCATTCATAAGAGGATGGAGTCTGTCAGTAAGGCTTGTGACTTTATTTTAAAAGATATAGAGATATGTATATGAGTTTTTCAAGTTCGGCATAATCGATGGGTTATGGTCTAGGAGATTTGTATATTCGAGTGCACTACTTCAGAAAGGTGTTATAACTTGGGAAGGTTTGCAAATTTGGAAGTTTGCTTAATTCTACTAAATGTCCTTTGGAGGAAATATTTTGAACAATCGCATTTATAGTGCGATTAGATTCATATTCGGAGCATATCCTAACTACTTAAAAGAAAATGCTTTGGGCCTGCTTTATAGCGGTGGGGTTCAAATATTCCGGAAATTCGCGATAACACAGCCGTACTTCCCTTTCTGCGATTTTCCATTTGCATCCAGCTTTATTATCGCATCTTCTGGAACCCTAAAAGCTAACTCTTACCGTCGCTGGAAGGCCTTTGTTTGATAAGTTCTTCCCTGCTTCTTCTTAACGCAAGCGTGAGTGATTTACTACAAACGGAGATTGCCACCTGTAGACTTTTTTCTTCCGCTTCCTCCATCAGATTTTAGTCTTTCTGCTGTGGTGGTAGGTGTTTCAGTGGGTATTCTTTATATTGTATAGGGTGTTTTTTTTAGAGGTTAGGTTTTCAAGTTGGCACTACTTTTTTCGTAGATGGTCTTTTTGACAGCTGTCACTTGATTTATGCTCAGTTTGGTTTGCCATTTCATAATGAATAGACTTACACCTGAACAACGTTTGCAAATTGTGCAAATTTATTACGAAAATAATGGTTCGGTTCGCGCGACGCATGGAAGAAAATTTTGTTCAGCGATGAAGCTCACTTTTGGTTGAATGGGTATCATTTTTAAAACATAATGGCAAACCCTTATCTTTATAATAAAGCTAAATTCTTGGCCATAACATTAAATTATATACGTTTTATTTCATCTTGAAAACCTAACCTCTAAAAAAAACACCCTATACTTACACATTTTTTCCAAGATGAACTAAATGCCATTCAGATCATTTCGGGCCAGAGGCCATCCACTTTTTGATCGGGTTTCGCGAGGTTAAATCATAAGCTTTATTATATTAAATTTAGAATCTTCTGGTTCAGAGACTAGAGTAATGGCCTTTGAACTTTCAATAGCAATATTTTCTATAAACTCCATAAAGTCTTACAAACAATCTTACAAATTACCAGGCAGTGTACACAGCGTCACTGCCCAACAGGTCTTTCATTTAATATAATTCATGAGCCTGTTGAGAATTTTAGCAGTAAGCGCATGAACCCCAAGCAACTATATTACCTAACATTTAATGGGGTCTAGAGATCTGGCAGCTGGTGAGCCTGCCGAGAAGTTGTTGGCAGATGTTAAGAGCCAATTTAAAGCTTATAAGTGCACTTTGTCTAGGCAGGGCCGTCGAGGTGATTACGGAAAGCATTTAAGATACCTTCCGCAGAGGATGGAAGTCTCAAACTAATGATAGAGAGGAATATATTTAAATTTACTATGTTCTGATTGAAAGTAGAGTGCGCTAATAGGCGCTAGTGCAACGATGAGTGGAGAGCGGAACATGAGAGCTGTGATGCTGAGATAGGCTCGCGGCGAAATAGCCCTAAAAAGATAGCCGAGTGGCTTCGCTACAAAAAAAAGAATATGTGTAAGCGAATATGTATCAGATGGGCACCTCATCTGCTTCGAAAACAAGGAAGACTCAGGTTTGTCTTCAAAACAAACTTACATATCACTAGTCACCTGATTTCTGGCCACCTTCAAGTCCACACAGCAGTACCCTTGATTATTACCTGTGGCGCATAATTGAATCAAAGGTAAGCGCACACGGTTCTAGACAGCATCACCGCAAAAGTGGTGACTATAATGGACAAAGAAGCACCACAGATCCCAGCTAAAACAAGTGATTACAGCTGACGGTGGTTTTATTAAATAATTTTCTTGTGAATGTCCATTATATTTACCAAGAAGCGTGTGAAAAAATGTTTTAATTGTATTCTTAAATTCAATATTCGGAGTTTACCTCATATGGTCAATGAGAATTTCACAATTTAATCGAAGTTACACAGCAGCTAGCGCAGGCGTTAAGCAAGGTTGTCCCCTGTCGCCCCTTCTCTTCGCCATCGTCCTTGATGACGCCATTAGCCAACTAACCCTGTACAAAAAAGGCTCCATATGGAGTTGAGAACCTGGACTTCGCCGATGACATCTGCCTCCGCTCTCACAAACTCTCTGACATGCAAACGAAGGCAGACAAACTAGTCGCGCTGGCACGCACTGTCGGACTGGAGGTCAACATCGCTAAGACCAAGGCTATGAGAGTTAACCACAATAAAGCAAGGCAGATATTGATTGACGGATCCCCGGTGGAACTCGTCGAAAGCTGCTGCTACCTCGGCTGCACTATCACGATGGTTGGTGGAGCAGATGAAGATGTCAACTGTAGGCGAAACAAAGCAAGGGCGGCGTTCGGGCTAATGTATACAGTATGGGCGAGTTCGCAAATCTCCAGGCGCACTAAGCTACGAATATTCGGCTCATGCGTGAAGTCCGTATTGTTGTACGGAAGTGAAATATGGCTGGTCTCTAACACCATCACACAGAGGCTATAATCCTTCATCAACAAATGGCTCCGCATCATCTGTAGAATATTCCGACCAAACAGCATCTGGCACGACGCAATGTGTAGATTTACGAGGAACTCATCCTTATGCAAGTGAAACGCAGAAATTGGCGATGGATAGGTCACACATTGAGAAAACCACCAGATAGCATCACGAGAATGGCACTGGACTGGAACCCGCAAGGGAGCAGAGGTCGACCAAAAAACACTTGGAGACGGTCGATGCTGCGCGAACTGGCAGATGCCGACATCCCGTGAGCCGATGTAAAAACAGTAGCACAGAATAGTGTACGATGGAAGAGTCTTGTCGAGGCCCTATGCTCCCGAGAGGAGTGAACAAGGAAAGAAAAAACATCAGCCTTAAAGTTGCTTATATTTTCTAATTGAGTTCGCATTCGGTCTGAAGTTTTTTTTGCTTTGTTTTTCTTACCGCCCTGTACATCCGGATATCAGCATAAAATGGAATACCGAAAAGCCCTCGGCTTGCACTCGCACCATCGTCGTATGCTTCTAGCTCCAACTTTATGACGGTTACTAAGTTCGTCTTTTCCTTTTCTACTTTCTTTTGTCATGCCATTTCTAATGTACAAAACGTTGTTGTTGGTCAAGTGCCATCACTTTTAATGAATGCGGCTTGGCCTGAAGCATAGCGTACTTTAGCTGTATTTGGTTTCAAGAAATAAAAAAAAATCGCAATAATTCAATATTTACTGATATTACGAAAATTCCACATTCCATGAACTCTCTCTCATGGCAGAGCACACATACAATTTAACCTCGCTTAATTGACAGCTGCAAGCGAATTTTATGCTTAATTTACGCTGACCAAGCAGTAAACAGCTGCCGAAATGGCTGATTAGGTACTTCGCATGTTTGTAAGCAATTTACGTTATCCAATAATTTACTATTCCCAGATATCCATTCTCCAGCGACTTATGCAATCTACAAACACACATACACTATAACACGCATACTAACAACCATTTTCACTTTTTTTACCTCCACAGATACCCTCGAACAGCTAGAAAGCATACGTCATCGAACCAAAGCCAACGCGCAAATGCTCACCTCAACTATAAATGCGCTGCTCGAACGCCTACAAGGCGTTTGGCCTGCACTCGAACCCAGCTATGCCGAATTGCAGAGTTGGTCGAACTCCTACTGGACAGCAGGTTGGGTGGCTGCTCTAGTCATCGTTTGGGTGCTGCTTTTCGGTCTCATGTCCTACTGTTGCTTCCTCTGCGAGTCGAACGTCAAGGCTGGTGTCGTGCTGCTAATGTCCGTACTGATTATCTGTTTGGGCAGTATTGGTATTACCTTCTATGGTGTCCTAACACTGGCCATAGGCGGGAATACGGAAGTTTTTCTTTGTCGTTCGCTATTTGATGAGGTGGCTGCTGGAAATGGCGGCACTATTGGTACTGCTGGTAATTGGGGTAACAGTGCAACGGATGTGACAGATACAGCCACCTATCATTTGCTGGGTAAGTTATTCGATAAACCTGGTTATGTGTACGCGCATGAACCGCAGACGGGCATCATCGGCGAACTGCTACGACCAGAGGGTGTGAATCGTTCCATTGTAAACGTTAGCCTCGCAACGGCGCTCAGGTATGAATAAGCGACAGACACTACTGAATATTGAAAAATTTGGTGCTAGTTTTTTTCCGTACTCTAATGAAGCCATATCCGCTTACATAATATATACTTATATAAGTAGTTTTGTAGCGCCAGTGAACAATACTGCCTAGTTACTTCTTAACCTCCTACCCACCTTATTCCATTCCTTCCCTTATATTATCAGGTTTAGTTGTTATGCATACAACGTACACTTATCGCAGCTCGCCCAAACATGGCTCTAACTCGCCATTCGTATTGGTAAAGCTGGGAAAATACTGTTACGCAGCAATGCCATAAATCCAATTAGCTTGATACTGTACGTGCTTCTTTTTTATTCACCGATCTGCTGGCCTCACTCGTTTATATGTATGTAAATGTGTGCCTATTCGATGCCAGCGTTCCACTTCGCACAGTAAAACGACGTAAATTTCAGCTCCTTCGTATGGAGGCTATTTTTTAATATTGCTATAAGAACCTGTGAAAGTATACTTATTTATTGATGAACGTAGTCTACTCCTTCTCCACTATGAGGCTCCGTATAACGCTGTAGCGGCTTGCGTAAGCGTTATGTTAATACCTGATTAGGCAAAACGAACTACTCGTAAACTAAGTTATAGAATTATGTTATTCCCTGTGCACACCTATAGCGCTGCCCAGAAGCAATTTTGATAAGACCTCTTTAAGGTGTTACAGAACAGCTCCTAAGTAAATGCAATACACACCTCAACATCACTACACACAGGAAGCTTTGAGTGCTCCTTCACGAGAATTGAGTAGGCAATGGTGTAAGCAGAGAACGCAAGCTACACATAAGAAATAACTCTTTCTATGAGCTGTCCCCTGTTTAAGAACATTATGCAGATGATGAGACCCTTCACATCCCAGAGAAGTGCTTCTGCGAATTCTTTGTACTGCTTCTTTTCCCACGGGGTCTTTAAGGAAAACTAGATCGACAAGGAGGAAAGAGGAAAAGTATCAGAGAAAGAGATAGGAAAGAATAAAGATAGAGACAGAGGTAGTTAGTCCTGTGAGAATTTTCCACATTCTTTGGTGAATCTATAAATGCAGGGTTTGATTGAAAAGTAATGAGCCTTATTTTTTCTAAGCAGTTTTATTAAACCTTTTGGCTTATACAACTAATATTCTTCAAAATAGGACACTTGAGCGTCAATACACCGCTGGTAGCGGTCCTTCCACTGCAGGAAACATTTTTTAAACTCATCTGCCGGAATCGCGTTCAATTCGGCTGTTACAATTTTTTGGATCGCCTCGATGGAGTCGAAACGCATCCCCTTCAGCTTTCTTTTCAGGCGCGGGAACAAGAAGAAGTCCGGAGTGGATAGGTCTGGGCTGTAGGGAGGGTGGGAAAGCACCGGATACCCCATCTTCCCCCTAATTCACATCTTCGTCTGTTTGCGTCGTCGAAGGCCTTCCAGATCGCTGTTCGTCTTGGACGTCCTCCCGGCCTTCCTTAAACGACTTGTGCCACCGTTTTACCTGGGCACTGGACAGAGATTGGTCCCCGTAAGCCTCCTTGAGTAGCCCAATGGTTTCGGTACTCGTTTTGTTTAGCTTTAAGCAAAATTTGATCGAGTAACGTTACTCCAAAGATCGCTGCATTTTCGCCACTGCAAAATCCTAACACACTTTTAAAACAGCTTTCACGCGCGGAGCGATGTTGACTGCACCGCTGTTGCCAGCGAACTGGGACCGGTTCGGTTGATCGCTTGGCAGACGCTCCGCGCGGGAAGGCTCATTACTTTTCAATCAAACCCTGTATCTTCCAGTTTTAGAGAACGAATATTACTCATTCTCACGACATCGTAACCCAAAACTCGCAGTCTTGCTCTAGCAAAGACAAGACACTCACAAAGCAAGTGCTCAGTGCTATCTGCCTCCTCCAAGCAAGACAGGCACATTGGGTCCTCAATGATTCCAATGGTGCTCATATGCTGACACCATGGGTCGTGTCCTGTAATAATACCGATCATCAACCGAACGTCTTTCCTTCTACGTTTTAGTAAAAAATTTCACTGTTTTTTGTTCGGAGTTGTCACAAAACACTTTGCAGTTCTGCAGCGTTCTAGGACCGACCATCGCTCTTTATGTAAATTGCATACATAATCGCTGAGCCAATTCATGATTCCTGCGGAACTGATTCCGATTATTGGCTCTGGCCCTTGTGGGGGAACAGCTGATCCACGGTTGGCCAATTTATCGGCAATTTCGTTTCCTTTAACACTGGAGTGTCCTGGAATCCATATAAGTACAAGCCCGTTCTGTCTTGCAATATAATTAAGCTTCCTCTTTCATTCTTGAACAATCTTTGAGGTTTGCTTCGCGTTCTCCAGGGCCTTCAGTGCAGCTTGACTGTCAGGCCCTATGTCATTCTTGGACCCATCAGTAAAGAAAATATCCGTCAAACCTGCCTGAATGCATTTTAAAATCCTTGGACAAAAGTGCGCGTAGGTATAAATATAAGAAATCTACAACTATCAAATACGAGCTTTGGCTGGTTTAGCTAAACAAATATAGAAAGAACCTTTGTATAACCAAAGCATTGACTTTCTTCTCAACTTAAACTATTTTACCCATCCGGCAGAGGTTTTTTATAATAACCTCAAGTCTAAGATGCCTACTTTGGCTGATATATAGCTGATGCAATGAATTCTTCTGCAACAGATTGCCCTCAATTAGTCTCAAGTCTTGTCGAAGTTTTAAAATGTCTTTAATAGATTCCCATTTTGGGAAAGTTGTATCTCTTTTGCATATCAAATGACGACTTTGCACCTGAACCGACAAATACCGTAAGTTCCTTTGTACTTCGCCATTCTATTGTCTTCCCATGCGCCTTCGCTTTCCTTGTCCATTCGTGCCAAAATTGGCCAAGCATCTCAGTTGTTGTAGTTTTGTGCGGCAATGACCTCGCACAGTGCATGATTGTAACTATTTTCTACGGTGCTCTCCATCCTTTCGCGCATAACGAAGGATTTCGAGTAGATCTCGAATATCTCCCAATTGCCCACAGCTTCTCGTCTTTATTCTTCTCGAATTTAGCAAAAAACAAAAAAATCAGCATCTTGTTTTCTAATTCGCGGGGATATGCGACCCGTTTATATGGACAGATTTTAATATGGAGTACAGCGAAATGCTCGTGAGTGCGTCGAAGAAAAATAAGTCACTGGAGTATTTCGAAAATGTTACGACCTAGGACAGTAACAAAATCGACACATATCTCTTATGTACTGAAAGCTTTAGAATATTTTGAATGAATTCAAGTAGCAAACTGAGAGATTTCGAAGATAAATCTGTAATACTGTAACGTGGCTCATAATGAACTTCAACTTCCCAATAAAAATTGTTTTGGTTGCAAAAAAATTTGCACTTATTTTCTGTAAATAAATTCTTGGAGGCCTTTAAAATAAATAAGACTGCATAATGTTGTAGAACCCTGCACGGAGAATAGAATGGACTCAGTACAAGAAATAACAGGAGGACTTTCCTTTCCTACATGTACAAATACAATTTATATCTGTAGACCTTTAAACCAATTGCTAAGTTAATGTATTTTATTACCTGCTGAAGAAGAGTAAGTTGGTCTGTACCAACCATTAATTTGGAGTTACAAAGCCATAACCTTAATATGTTAAAACCAAAACTTGTTCATGAATTATACTGGCCCTTTCTTTTTTAATATCATTTAAGCCCTCAGTACGCCCCTTATCCCATGACACTGTACATGCTCAAAATTTCGAAAACTGTTCTAACAGTTGATTTGACTTAATTCGGACCTTCTAAATTCAATGACGTCCCCCGTTTTGCCAAATCGGTTCCAATTTTCGAACTAATGGTACTTGATAAATTGTTCAAATTTGCCTAAGAAAATATCCGAATATGAAAATTAAATGGTGCGATCTGATAATACAAAACAAAAATATTGTTGGAATAATTTTTTTTTTTATTATAATCTGGTAGAAAAATTCATGGCAATTTCGGCGATCTGGTGACTGACATTCAGAGCGTACTTAAATTATGGGAGGGAACACCTTTCGAACCTGTTAAATAATGACAGCTGCGCATGTCACAGAGAATGTGAAGATCCCGATACTCCATTCGTTGACGACGGAACTAACGGTCCGCTATCCGACCACGACGAGGTGAGAAAGCCGCCGGAGGCAACGGACTGCCGCCTGAATTATTCAAACAGCGTGGCGAGGAGCTGGTAAGGTGCGAGTATCAGCTTCTATGCAAAATGCGTTCAAATGAAAGCATACCTGCCGATTGGAACTTAGATGCGCTCTGCCCACTCCATAGAATAGGTGATCCTGCAATCTGTGCCAATTATCGCAGGATTAGCCTTCTAAATATCGCCTATAAGGTTCTAGCGAGCGTACTGTGTGAAAGGTCGAAGCCAATCATCAACCAACTGATTGGACGTTATCAAAGTGGAAAATCTATAATCGATCAGATATCCACAATACGCCCCAAGTCTCTCTTATTTTAAACTCGGCCAAAATCGCGTAAGCGGTTATTGCGCCAATTAAGAAGAAGAAGACGATAATTGCTTGGCATTTATTTTTTGAATATGATATTCGGCATATGACCGCCGTAGCTAGGGGTTACATTGTCCATTCGATCAGTCCAATTTTTGACTATTTTTCCAAAAAATCTGGTCGTAAGTGCGCTATATGGCAAATTGCGCCATCTTGTTGGAACCTCCTTCCTCAATTCGAAAGACCGATAAGGACCGCTAGCGTGTAAACCGCACGTCTGCCAATCTTTTGCCACGCTTTTGCAGAATCGGTATGTACCTCTGAATCGCGGATTGTAGATGTGGTGACCAGACGAAATGCAAAATTAGCAGGACGTTTTGGCCCATCTACAGCCTCACACAATCGTCAACATTGACAAAGATGAAACGATGGGACGCCTGGAGACTCACGGCGGTCATAACGGGCTTTTGGCCTGTCGGGGAACAAGCAGCCAAACTAGGCATCCCCCACAACACACTGTCACAGTTGTAAACAACCTGAAAAATAGAAAGCAATCTTCCATTTTCTCTATGAATGTCCTGCACTATGGAAGGATAGAATGTTAACCCTGGGCAAACTGCTGTTCGCGAGTCTTGAACAACTGTCTAGCTTAGATGTCAGCAACCTAATAAGGTTCCTTAACCGCACAGACTAGATATAGGCACGCTGTAAATAACCACTTTAACCAACCTGCCATTCTCAGCACTAAACCATAGTCATCGGCATCGACAGTTCTCTAAAGGGACTAAAAAAACACACGGCTCTTTTTCGTTTTCGTCTAATTTCAGATATTAAAAAAATATTACCAGGCGTAAACTTCAGATCTGAAATAATCAGTTGAAAGGTGGCTACTCGGAACCGATTTTCCAAATTTTCAGAAATAATTAAAGTAAAAAAAACTGTCACGAGCAAAGTTTTTGTAAAATAACTTTAGAATGAAGGGAGTTATTTACAAAAAAGTCAAAATTGAAGCAAATTTTCAAGTACCATTATTTCGAAAATTGGAGCAAGGCTGATAAAACGGATGACGTCGTTGAATTTGGAAAGCCCGAATTAAGTCTGATCAACTATTAGCACCTGAGCCCAAGAAAAACATAGTTGCAAATGCGAGCCCAGTGTAGTAAGTAGTATGTGAAAACGTATAAACAAAACATTCCACGTAGCCCCTTAATAACTTTAAGAGCTTCAATTGAAGTGTCCGGCTACTTCTGGGCTTATGCAAAGCTCAATTGTCCCCTCTGCACGTTTTTCGTCAATAAATATTCACTTTTACCCTCCTCCACCGCATAACCGCTGTTGAACCAGCCGCACAACACTCAAACCAAACTAGTGTACCCACCCCTTGCTCAACACCCCATCCTCTGAATTGAAAAACTATGTACTCGATCATATAAGAGCAACAAAACGTTATTCTATCAAATTTCTTTACCACTTATTGTCTATCTACGACCCTCCAATCACCTCCTTACGCCTCACTTTACGACGGCAATACTCGAAATAATCTTTAAATCAACACGCCTCTATAACACACGCACTCACACAAACTCATCTTGGCCTTTCAATGCTGAGCCTAACACCATTCATTGGCTGTTTAACCTCAAATCACGTTCTTCATGGCAACGCATTCTTTTTGTGTAATGTGTGTTCGTCCTTCAAAATTATGGATGTGTGTGTGTGTTGTTAATTTATATGTGTGGCTACAATACTATATATACACCCATACCCACACACACGCGCACAAAACCAACACTCGGGAGCAGAGGTTGTGAACAAAACCAAGCATCGTACAATGTCTTCCAACTGGATGCATTCGTTAATACCACACAAATTGCCGATTTAAAGCAATTCCCAAAAGTGACCACAGCTATTGATGCAATCACCGTATCCGAACGTACTATGCTCTCGCTGACGCAGACCATACAGAATATACTGGAGAATATGCTACACACTTCATCCTTCAATCTGACCACATACCGGGTGAGCATTGGTGCACCGACGCCTGAGAAGGATTTGGCTACGTTCATCGATCAAATGCAAAGGGTGGCACTGCAGGTAAGCAAAGTGGGCGGTTGGAACTCCGGGCAATTCCGAGTATTCCAAGTGCATGTTTGTACTGCATAGATTTTTAATGCAATTCGAAAAGATTTAGGGAGTAGATAAACGTACTTACCGAAAAGCTCAAGCAATAAAAGTAGTTAGTTGTTGTATGTAGTTAATTAAGCTAACGAATAATTGAGTTTGGCTCTAAAGTGAGAGGGAGATGAAGAAGTGATTAAATTCGCCTTAACCCAATTTCTTATACTCGATAAATTTGATGACGTAGGAGTTAAAGGAAAAAAATTGAAGTACTCTGGTGGTTATTGTATTTATTATTTTTTTTTTAACTCGGTCCCACAACATAATAAAAGTGTTACACACATAAATACATACTTATAGAACTTGTACGCTATATACATTTTCGCAATCAGCTAATGTAAGAATTATCTAATGCAGGAATACGAAATGTAGACATTGCAGCACATAAAAGGGGCTTCAATTGGTGCATAACAATTTTTAATCTATATGAAAGCGAGAATAAATGAGATACCGAGCTAAAATCCCTGCGCACATATATATAATTAGCGCGTACATCCTCCTTGAGTATTTAGCTGAGCTCCTCCTACATGCGTCTTCATGTTGTTCCACAAATGGAGGGTCTTACCGTTTTAAATCGCCTCTGAACAGCTGATGGTTTTTTATGAGGAGATTTTTCATGGCTAAAATAAACTCGGCCGCCTGCCATTACCTGCCGAGTGGCGACCACCATTAGAAACCAGTGTGTTTCTAACCCGGGCCCTATCGAATAGTAGTCACTCTTAAACCCATTCGCATACGACGGTCGCCAGCATAGTACCCATACAGGTACATAAGGTGAAGTCCAAAAAGCAAACAAGACTGAGCTAAAATAGAAATGACAGGAGCTTTGTTCTAATGACTTCTGTTTTGCGCGATCTAAAAGCTTTTCGAAAGAGTGTTTTCCTTTCCTGTTCAAATGCAATTTTCCGAATAGGTAGAAGACACAGGGAGCCATATCAGGCGAATACGGTGAGTGATTGATAGTTAAAATTCGATTTCTAGTCAAAAAATCAGTCACAAGAGTGAGTTGTATATAGAGTTCGTAGCGCTCAAATGGCCGTGAAGAGCACGTGGTTAACAATGGTTTATTTGGAACCAAATTCTTATCACATTTCCACACATGCCGGCCCAAACGATAGCACTTTCTTGTTGAGTGCTTCTCGCGTTGTTGGCTGTCTAGCGTAAATCAATATAACTCCACAAAAAAACATACTTACTTACTCATGTGGCGCTACAATCGTGTGTTGGTTTGGCCGAATCCAAAATGGCGCGCCAGCTGTTTCTGTCCTGCGCCCGTTGGTGTCAGTTGGAAATCTCGAGTGAAGACAGGTCCTGCAGCACTTGACCTTTACAACGGATATGTGGTCTTCCTCTTCCACGCCTCCCTTTTTGGGGTACCGTGTGGTAAATTCGCCTTGCTGGAGTGTCTTCTTTCATACCCGTGTCATGGCGAAGCCAGAGTAGCCGCCGTATTTTTACACGCTTAACTATGTCTATATCCCTATATAGCTCATACAACTCGCCAAAGATCTTACCTAGAATTTTTCTTTCTAAGGCACCCAAAACTTTTTCATCCGCTGTTGACATCGTCGATGCTTCTGCGTCATATAGCGTTGATGAGTGTTTTGTAGAGTGCCAGTTTAGTTTTTCGAGAGAGAGCTCTACTTGTCAGTTGCCTACTGAGACGAAAGTAACATTTGTTTTCAAGAGTTATTCTCCGTTTAAACTCTAGGCTGACGTTAGTTCTATTATTAATACTGGTCCCAAGATAGACAAAGTCGTTCACAACTTCGAATTGTTGGTTTTCAACACTGACATATTGTCCAAAACGCGAAGACTCCCTGTGTGTTCACAGCAGGTTCTTTGATTTACCCCCATTTACCGCAAGACCCACATTGCTCGCCTCTCTCTTTAAACTGGAATATGCCAAGCATACAACGCGCTTGGTTTCGCCAATAATGTCGATGTCATCGGCATATGCTAGTAGCATGGTACTCTTATGAGTAGCAGCACGAAAGATTCTCTCCAGCAAGAGGTTGAAAAAGTCACAAGATAGAGAATCACTTTGTCTGAAACCTCGATTGGTAACGAACAGCTCGGAGAGGCTACTTCCAACTCTGACGACGCTTGTGGTAGCGCGCAACGTCATCTTGCACAGCAATATTAGTTTTGTGGGCATACCAAACTCAGCCATAGCGGCATAGAGGTGATTTCTATCCGTGCTATCAAAGGCGGCTTTGAAATCAACGAAGAGGTGGTGAATGTGGAGTTGTTTTAACGTCACCGACGTTAAATCTCACGAGCCAGGCGATCGTTCAAGTGGACTGTTTCTCGAGATTACATGATTTGCCCTCAATATATCCGTTGTTTGACTAGCTGTCTGGCATGTGGCTCTTTTTTCGTAGAAGCACATATCACAGATTCACCGTACAAAAAAGAGTACTCCAATAAGGTCCATTAGCGCATTCCGTTCACCATAATACGACAATCTTTTTCATCACCATGGAAATACAGAACAATTACACATTCAGCATCATATCAACTCAACGCGGTAACGTTTCATGGATGCGATGGAGTATTTTAGAGCAAATGTGGGCGCTGTGTTATCTGCTCATTGACTAAGCGATTCCTCCAAAAATGAGCCACAGATGTTTCGGCGCTGCAAATTATCAAAACGACCTTTACTTCTTGAGTTACTTTGATTTGATTTCGTAAAGGTATAAACTAAATTAATTCGCTAAATTCGCCACAAAATGGACTGAGAAACGTTAAATTCCTGTCAATGGCCCGAAACTGGCTTATTGACTCAGTGAAACACTTGCGGCTGCGAGGCTACAAAAATTTAGCAGCACTACTGCCATTTTACTTCATCGCTTGCGGCATGTAAAAGTATGGAACCGAAATCCTACTCGATTGGCGGCATTCGGTAAACTCCGAGGGGAATTAAAGTCCTAACTATGAATTTCGCGCTGAGGTATTCTCTAAGTCATGTAAATAACACTAGCATCATGAGCTCCATCGATAATTCTTCAACTTACCTCAAAAAATTTCTCTAATGCTGAAATCTGGTACTGCCATATGATATAATACAATGTACCTATATACATATGTAGTAGTGAGTAATTCGAATAGCCGTGATGAGAATCAGCTTCCAAACTGATCCGGGATTAAGTAGCGGAACTTATTTTTCCGCGACTTTATCCAATGGTCCCTTCTTCATATATAGAATCTATACTTTTGAAGTCGCTTCGATCTTACTCTTTATTGTGGCGTTGAAGCAAGTAAGCCAGCTATATAAAGGGTGATCAATTTAGAAGTATCAGATTTTAAATTGAAATAAAGCAACGAAAATTCAAACTGAAGAATGGCCACTTCATTATTTTTGTGTAGAGCCATTCATGCCACTTAATTTTAAAAATAGGCCCTTTCAAATGTTGGCCGTAACTCGGCCATCCGTAAACACTAGTTTTAAATGACTCGCTGAAGGGCTTCGGTCGGTATCTCGTGAATAACTTTAGTAATGTTGGTTTCCAATGCCTCAATCGAAGCTGGCTTATCCACAAAGCATTTAGACTTTATATACCACCACAAATAAAAGTCCAAAGGTGTGATATCACACGATCTTGATGGCCAATCCACTGAAACGACGAGGCAGTAAATCCATTGTTTACGGACTGTATTGCAAGTAGCGCGGTATTGTTGGAACCTTGGAACCAAATATTGGGGAGATAACGGATCTCAATTTCCGGCATCAAAAAGTTGTTTATCATGGCGCGATAGCGTTCACCATTCACTGTTACATTGGTGTCAGCCTCGTCTTTGAAGAAATATGGGTCGATGATTTCTCCAGCTCATAGGCCACGTGCGTGCGATTAACACTTTTCACAGAGCGTCGTTTCGTAATACAATTGTAAGATTTGTAAACGTTTTGGAGCGCAAGTCTTTCCTTGATGAAATGACAGTAGTCACGCGTGATCTGTCAAAAACCCCCTATTGAAAAAGTACCTCCAATTTGATCATCTAAGTTGAAGTTTAATACCGATTACCTAAGGCACTCGTCCACTGAACTGAATGACAGTACTTGGCGATGAAGCCTTTCTATCACCACAAATAATAAATTGAAAACGCGTTTTCTTTGGAGCATAAAATGAGAGTTCCAATGGGTTATTTCTTCTTATAAATCTCGTCACTCTTGAGGAGGTGATGTCTGCTTTAAAGTTGGAATAGTCTTAAAGGAGGATTCTTCATTAAAGATTCGGCAAATTTAGGTGACGGGCCTCAAATCACTATTATTTAATACTTTTTTATGGTATTCTAAGAGACCCAACTTAAGGTTTATCTCTATAGAATCGCACATTACATAGCGAGCAACTCGTCCCAAAGCAAACACCTACTACAGCCTCAATTAGTAAAAGGAAGACTGCAAAGTTGAGTGAGCCTTTGAAACGAAGAGCGCTGAAATAAATATTACTAAAAGCCTCAGCATTAACCCCACGAGCTCGTGAGTTTTAAGAAGCTTAAATTAAGTTTTTCTAAGTTCACTCCTCGTCTTTTAGACTAAAACATTTAATAATATCAAGTTGCCATTGGTACTGTCTCTATCAAAAATATGTACAAATTTCTTTGGAAAAAGTCTTGAACTAACTTTATGCAGAGTCCATAGGTCACCAATTTATATACTACTGCATCCGTCGTACACTCATTTCACTATTCTCCCAGATTCAAGATGTAGCCACTTCGTCGCGCATGACCACGCTCGGCAGTCGTTCGAAACGTTTACAGGCATCCATTCTACAGCCACTCGAACAGTTACAAAACGAAATACTCTACCATCTAACCGCTTTAGAATTGCAACGAGATCCCTGGGCCAAGCAGGTAAATCAGACACTCAATCACTTACGCAACGTGCAGGGTTATCTCGAGAAGACAGCGGGCGAAATTTGTAGCAATCAAACACGCGTCTATACGGAAAGGTCTGTGCAACATTGTAGCCTGTGTATAATAATTTTTAATCGAAACATGGATTCAATTGCAGATTGAAAGCCTACCTGACAAACAGCAAAGCCACAATGTCCTCGCAACTAGGCGACACCACTGCCAAATGCCGTCCATTCTTCGACATCTTCGACGCGAATCGTATTTTCCTCTGTCGAAACATTGTGGACTACATAAACGCGCTATGGTTCTTCATCTTCATTACGCTATTGCTGTGGTCGATTGGTACACCCATTGGACTTAATCTCATCACCATACAGCGTCGCTTGAATCGTTTGCGTCGTGCGCAAGTACGCGCTGCGGAGCGCTCAGACAGCCGCAGTCGGCGCAGAGAACGTACCACCAGTTCGGCTGCACGTGAGCAGCGTAGTACAAGTGGCGCTAGTCGACCGCCACTGTGAGTCTTCTTGAAAAAAAAGAGTTTAGTAAAAGGAATACTGTAAATCTTTTGTGCATATCTTCTTACAGCCGTCGCACAGCCACTGAGGAGACGTTGGACATAGCCACTGAAGAGTCACCACCACCAAGACGAGAGCAACGGGATATGCGCAGCCGCGATCGTGAGCGCGAAATAAGCAGACCACGTGATAGTGCAGCGACTAGCACACCTGCCCGTAGTCGGCAATTGTGAGTAATGATCTTAAGCATTTGAATTGAATAAGAACCTCTATTGATCAATTATCCGTTAATGAAATTGTGTCAATGTCTGGAACCTCCCATATCCTTAAAGTTTTTATTACATTTAAAGAAAAGAAAGAGGCCAGTCTACAATCCAAACATACCGCTCCGTGCGCTAAGACCCTTTACTCATCTGCGGCTTGGCCATTCAATTATAACCCATGCCCACCCATCTATTAAAACGATCCTTTAGCAACACTGGTCCGTTCTGGGCGGGAACCGCAACGCCTAGACACATCCTATCTGCCCATCAATAGGGGCATGTCGACAAGAGATTTAGGAATACGCCAATCCCAATGAGATGCTAAGAAATCCCACCGTTTCTGTAAGAGATTGATCTACTCAGACGAATTCGACACAATCGCTTAAAGCAATTCATAAATATCCTCGCATAAATTGCAAAGGACAGCCGAAGGCCTACACCGCCAGCGCTGCGAGTTGTATTGTATTTGTAGAATATTTCATTTATTGTATAAATAAATTTAAATATAAAATAAAATAATGTCTTTGAATTTCATTGTAGACGTCGCACAGGCACAGATGCGGAAGATAATTGGGGTTCGTCTAGCGCAAGTCGAGCCACTTCCATGGAACGTGAAGCCAGTCAGCCTAGAATGTACACGGGGAGCAGTAGTGCACAGCAGCAGCAACAACAACAACAGCGAGGAGCTAAGACGAGGCCTCAACTGTGAGTATGAATTTAGAAATGTAATGGAGAATAGCCTTAAAATGGGAATACCGATAGCCTATGGGCAAATAGTCCAGTAGTTCATTACTATTCGCATAAAAAGCACCATGTCCAGTGAGAGTCTATCAGTGAGTTCTCAAACCCAAAAATATGCAGGTGTCCAACATGCGAAAACAAGAAGCCTAGCGGGTATTATTTACCAGAACTTGATTCCCCCTCAAACATTTGATGGAAGAATTATGGAACGTTATGTCTTTTACCACCAACAAACAAGACACTGTATGCCAAGACAGTCATAAGTGTGATAATTAGATCTTCCACTATTTGCTGTTTTTTTTTATTAGTCTAGGATAGATAGTATAGAATACGAAAGATGGCGGTATCCGCTATCCTACTCTCAGTAAATTCGACATTATTAGCTATTTTTCTGACCGGGAAGACCGTTTCTTCGATTTCCAAGGCGTAGTGCACCATTAGTACTTTCCATCGGGCCAGACAGTCAATAAAGAATATTATTTGACCGTTTTGAAGCCTTTGATAGATGTTGTACGTTGCAAATGACCGGAAATGTGGGCAAACAATTCTTGGATTTTGCATGATGCTAACGCGCCATTGCACCGAGCCCAAATTGTTCTGTGACCAAATACCAAGTAAATACCATTGTGCAAGCACCGTATTCCCCTGATATGGCTCCGTGCGACTTCTTTTTGTTTCCCAAGTTGAAGTTACCACTTCGTGAAAGGAGATTTCAGTCGATAGAGGAGATCAAAGAGAATGCGACGAACGAGCTGGAGGCCATCCCTTCGTCGGCCTACCAAGCGTGTATGGAGGACTAGGTTAAACGTTGGCACATTCGTGTTGCTTCAGACGGGTCATATTTTGAAGGAGATAAAATAAATTTGCCTGAAATTTAACTCTGTTTTGTTTTAGTTAAAAAGTCCCGGTACTTTCCGATCATAGGGTATATTAATTGAATATTTGTATTCATTTTATTGTTGTATTATTTTTCATTTTAATTGTTATTCATGAGCGAATTTTCGCAATAGCATTCTCCTTCTTGTCTATTAAATTGTTACGACACAGCTCTCTCTACTCTCTCACGGATGTCGAGATCTTATAATTTATCATTCTCGAGGTCCTTCTGGTACAATCTAACTACGTCACAGCCAGGAATACTCTCACAACTGTCGTGATTTGTAATTTATCATTCTCGACTCCTTCTAGTATAATCTAATTGTCTCTTTCTCTCTCCCTCCCTCTCTCTCTCGATACATTTGTCCTTTTCATGCACAGTCGCAAACAAGGCACAGAAGAATTTGATTTGGAAGCAGAGGACAATTGGCAACCAGCGCCGACAGCCAGCAGTAGTGTCGCTACACGTTCCGAGTCACGCGCTGGCGTACGACGCGAGCAGCGAGAGCAACCGGCGTACACACACAGTACCGGACGCAATAAACCGAAATTGTAAGTCGGTGAGCTAAGTTGAACGTAAATTGGCACAATATGTATCAGAAAAAAAATTGGACTACTTAAAAATAATAAAAATAACGGCACATAAACATAATAGAAATAAAATACACTTGAGAATTAAGAGTTAAGACATAACTAAAGTCGACTTTATTTTCTCTATGATTATAAGCCAATTTATTTTAATTACCAACCACTAACTACTTACAACCTCTCTCGCTCTCCGAACGTGTAAGACGTCGCTCCGACCGTGAGAAATATGAACGCCCCTCTCGTCGCTCCATGACGCCCGTCTTGCAGGCCCATCCCGATGCACAGCAAGCCAGACCAATGCCACGTACACCGACGCGTCTGCGCCATCGCGTGACATTGACAACTCGCGCCGTCGCCAATTTAATGCGTGCCGGTAATTCGCGCCATAAGAGGCTGTGAGTAGCTGTTGTTGGTAATTTTAAAACTGCACGAAACAAGCAAACATGTTAAGCCAGAAACAAACCTGTCAGCCTAAAAATGTCCAAATATTTCAATTCCAAGTATATAATCGTATTTCTTATTTAGTAAAAACAATTGGAGGACTACATGGAAAGAATGGCAGAAGCCACAAGCTCGTCGAAATTACATTCTTAACCTCTTCTTTAGAAGAATATTATTATTTACGAGTATATGTACATGCATTCATTCTAGTGACTATTCGATTACGACGAAAAAATTAGTGTTCCTGTTAATATTCACTAGAAAAAATAAGCCATACAACTTTCCATTCAGTTTTCTCAAAATTATTTCAAATTAACTTGTGCCATTCTTCTCCCGTGGTCTTCACTTGTGAACCTGCCCACCTTTGTCAATGCAATTTTTTACATACACACAGCACCGACAACATATCTCTCTCTCTCGCTCTCTCTCTCTTTTTCTACCTGCCCGCTGTTGACTCCCTTGATCGCTAAACAATTAGTGGATTGCTATGAGTTTTATTAATAATTCTTTTTCTCAACGTTTCTTTATAGCCAACGCAGCGGTACCGAAGATTTTGAGATCGAAGAGAGCGAGACTTATGGTGCGCCGGCGCAAGACTCTGCCGCTGTGGCTGCGTAAGTATGAAACATTTTACTGAGTGGAGTCCGCTTTACACTGTCAAATTATAGTTAGTTTTCGACATTTACTAGAGAAAAAATTTAATAGTTTGGCCTTCAGTTGAAACATCCTCTTTACGTCAAAGGTACTTTGTTGAAAGTTCAGGAGGTGAGTTTTAGGGTCAAGTTTTCGGTAAAAGCGAATTACGAATATTTCGGAGCTTTAAAGCAGTAGAGCACGAGTTTAACTCAATCGTCTTATGGTAACAGTAATCAATGAATGTATGAATCAAAGCGGAGGCTTGCACTTCGACCTTAAGATCTTTTGAGTACTCTACTCAGCACGATACCTCATCCAAACCCAATTCTCTCAATAAACCTAGGGTGGAGCTGAGCTGGGATGAGCGTAAGTGCCTCTTTTCTAGCCGTATCAGGCTAAGAAGTCTACTGCTTCTACTCGTTGTGGCACCGCGTTCAAGAAGCACACGTATTGGAATTGCTAGAAATTGGTCACCGACCTGTAAGAATGTGAATGCATTAATTCTAAGTTTGTTCTTAAGGAGGCTTTTAACATGTTTAAATCTCTTTTGCTCATAACCTTCCAATAAAGACTTAGACTGGCATAGCCCATCAGTTTCGCTTCTAAACACTTCCTTGATGGTATGTTGTTCCATGGCAAAAAAGGGCTCATGTCGAGACTGCAACCTCACTAGTCAATGCATCCACTGCTTCGTCGCCAGGGACCTGGAACCTATGTCAGCCGGATACGGATTACGCGCTCCTAAAAGGCTTTCTCTATGTATCATATTTCGTTCAAGGACCAGTAAGGACTTCACCTAAGGGGATGACAAGTCTTTGAGTATAACCTGACTGCCGCTCATTATAGCATTTCGCTCTTCCCGGAGTTTCTCGCTAACTCTTTCAACATTGCTCTCACAATTCCTCAAGTCTTACAGCTTTTAAAGCGTAGTTAAAATATGTCTGGATTTTGTTATGTGCGCACAAACGTTAGTGAGCACAGGGTTGTGATAGACGCTTAGAAATTATCCAAAATACTTGGATCACTTGACGTGGAATCCCTCTGTACTGTTTTTCAACGAGGCAGTTCAGTTGGCAGTGAAACTGGAAATCAGAAATTAGAGCTTGCGGAATAAAGAAGAAACTAAGCGAACATTAACAAAGTAACATCTCTCACGAATCATGACGGTTCGCTATCGACTGCATCTTGGCCTCTCACATGATGAAAATATTTCAGAGGTGTGGCCAATATCATAGCATTAACCGGCTATCAGCGAATTTGAAAGAATCAGCTGATTGGCTGACGTCACGAGTGACATGACAGCTGCCGATGACGTGGCAGCCAAAGTTCCTCTCACATTTTTGTTTTTCACCCTAGCAAATGGCCAAACCTGATAATCTATAATCCTTGTCACCGCGTCATAATATTTTAATAGGATATACACCACTGTTTTCTAAAAACTCTCTGATTTACTACATATTTTTATGTGTTATTCATATTTAGCATACTTTAAATGTGAAAATTTTAATTCGCCTTCTTCTCATGACTCTTTCAGCGCGCGTCGTACACCGCCACGCACCGCTCCGCCACCACCACCACCACCCGGCATGATGAACAGGTTCAGGCCACGTTATTAAATCAAATAAAATAAACTGAAACTAAATTAAACTTTTCTAAATATTTACACACTCATCTCTTTACCACATTCTATATTACATACATTGCCGCACGCCGCCAAAATGCTGTTCTCGCGCCAACAATAACTAAAACGAAAACAAAAACAAATAACATTCTAAATGAACTTTGAATTTTTCCCCTTCTAACATCTCCTCTTCTAATAACCTTTCGCTCGTATCCTTCAGGTATGGCAGCGTGCGCAGTGTTCGCTGGACTGCCGAAGAAGATATGGTATTCGAGGATGTTGATTCACCAAATCCAATCTATATGAATCATCAGCATTTGCGTTAAAGTTGGCGGCACGGATTTCCGATCTGCTCCCCATTACTTGGTTACAATTTATTTGCCGTCACTGTATGCACGATAATGCGTTCATTTTTCGTTCGCGCGTTTAATCGACGATTTTTTTCTATACAAACATGAATACATTTCGTAAACGAGTTTTTCGATTCAATTTTATAGTCATAAGAAAGAAATATTAAATATTTAGTAATAGGAAAAAATGGATTAAGTAAATTCGTAAAACTTTTAGAGCAAGTCGAAGTACAGATATGCAATAAATTGATTCTACTAAACGCCTAGGCTTTTAAATTCCAGATGAAATGTTTTTCCAATTGCTATAAATATTTTTTTGGATGGTTCACAGTTTCGGGATAAGTACGGACAAGTAGCAAAAGTTTTTATTTAAATTATTAGAAGTTCGCATTTTTATATAGGACATGACGTATTCAATGAAGCTGAAAGTTAGTGAAAATTTATACCACCCATAACGAAACCCAAAAGAACTGTATACAGGAAAAATTGAATAAAATTCGTTGAAATATTTCTTTTTATGGTAACATACTCTTTTTGAGGCCGAGGAATTCATTTCTGATGTTTATTTTTACCTACCCAACAAACCCTATCGCCTTGCATTTTTCCAATTTTTTTAAGTTTGAAGTATTCTTTGTTCTTTTGACAGTGCCTCTTGCGTTTTTAAACACAAGTTTGAATGAATTGCTTATTAAGCTAATACCTATTTTTTGTGAGCACGCTGAGACTTTAACAATTTTACTGAAGGCTTTAATATTAGCTTGCGTTTTTAGTTTAAATAAATATTATGCATTTAGACATGTACCGGAAAAATTATAATTGATTAAGGAATAATAAAATATTACAAAATAACGACCTACAAGTTTTATTTGGTAATAATGAGAAAGCGTAAACTTTGTAAAAAAATAAAGCAATACTTTTAAAAGGTCAATTTTTTCGAAATTTGGAATTTCAAAAAATTTGGAATTTTTAGTTGAAGTGGTTACGAGAACATTTTTATTTCCTTGTTTTACATATTTCGAAACTATCAAAATATTCATCACCAATTATATTTAGCCGCCGTAGCCGAATGGGTTGGTGCGTGATTACCATTCGGAATTCACCGAGAGGTCGTTGGTTCGAATCTCGGTGAAAGCAAAATGAATAAAAACATTTTTCTAATAGCGGTCGCCCCTCGGCAGGCAATGGCAAACCTCCGAGTGTATTTCTGCCATGAAAAAAGCTCCTCATAAAAATATCTGCCGTTCGGAGTCGGCTTGAAACTGTAGGTCCCTCCATTTGTGGAACAACATCTAGACGCACACCACAAATAGGAGGAGGACCTCGGCCAAACACCTAACAGAAGTGCCAATTATTTATTTTATTTTTAATTATATTTAGAGACTATAAGACTTCGTATATTTAGGAACCAGCATTAACACCGATAACAATGTCAGCCTTGAAATCCAACGTAGAATCTCTGTTGCCAACAAATGCTACTTTGGACTAAGTAGGCCACGGAGAAGTGAAGTCCTCTCTCGACGATCAAAACTAAGACTCTACAAGGTTGTCATCATGCCCATCCTAACGTATGGCGGACGATGACAATATCCGATAAGGCGTCACTTGAAGTGTTTGAGAGAAAGATTCTGCGTAAGATTTTTGGGCCTTTGCACGTCGTGCAACGGTGAATATCGCAGGCGATGGAACGATGAGCTTTACGACGGCATAGACATAGCGCAGCGAATAAAGATCCAGCGGCTGCGTTGGCTGGGTCATGTCGTCCGAATGGATACAAACGCTCCGGCTTTGAAAGTATTCGTTGCGGTACCAGCTGGTGGTAGCAGAGGAAGAGGAAGGCCTCCTCTGCGTTGGAAAGACCAGGTAGAGAAGGACTTGGCTTAACTTGGTGTGTCCAATTGGCGCCGGCTTTGTTAAACTCGGGCAAAATCGCGTTAGCGGTTATCCCGCCAATTAAGAAGAAGAATAACTATATTTATATTCAATATCATCGTCCAGTTTGCGCATATAACGATACCCGCTACTCGATTCTCGATAAATTTGGCAGAATCTGTTATTGAAAATACGTAATTTTAGAGATTTATGTATGTATTTACATATTTTTATTTACAAACAACAGTTTTCTTTCTATTATATTTTCAATCTTCAGTTTTTATTGTGTACATTAAACTCAAAACCTTGCTCTTTTATCTCTCACTCAAAACACGATGAACAGAACGCAGAGGTGTGGTCAACATGAGATCCCTAACTGGCTCTCAGCGAGTTTGAAGGAATCAGCTGTTTGCTGATGCAACAGGGGATGTGATAACGGTTTGTTTACGACAGAGGTCGGCAAAAACTGAGATTGAATGGAAATATTAACTTTCGAAAATACAATACATTTCTATTTTTTCTTTATTTCTTTTCGGATTGGGATTAAAGTTTAGTATAGGATAGTAAAATTTAATTTAGTCTTTCTGGAAAAATTTTCCGAATTAAGTAATCTTGGCTAGATTGATGTTGGGGAAAACATCTTGAAAGTTATTCGAGTCCTTAAAAATATCGAATTCTGTTCTGATATTAAAACTTTAGGAATGGCAATACTAATCGCGTTGTGAATTTGCAGTTTTGTATTTCTTAAGAATGCGCCCAATAATGAAACACAGTAAAGTAAAAATGAAAATGGTTTTGTTGTTTTTCAAAATATTTTCCTTGGAAGTCAATACACTTGTGTTTTCCTTTGAACCCATTTTTAAAGTACTTTTGCCACTCAAAAGTGAATACCTCCAAAACGAGCATTTAAATGGATCTACTACTTCTTCAGACGTTGTCCTCGCATTTTATTTTTCCTTTGAAGTCATTACACTTCTGTTCTCCCTT
The DNA here is from genome assembly GCA_037575425.1 of Anastrepha fraterculus. NCBI lineage: Eukaryota > Metazoa > Arthropoda > Insecta > Diptera > Tephritidae > Anastrepha > Anastrepha fraterculus. The sequence goes on along the minus strand of JAYXIM010004176.1, from coordinate 16,793 downwards.
GAACCAGTTTTAAAGTACTTTTGTCACTCAAAAATGGATATCTCCAAAACGAGCAATTTAAATGGTTCTACTTTTTTTCAGACATTAAAAAACATTGTCCTCGCATTTTATATTTGCTGTTCGGGAATAAAAATAAATCATTAGATGCCAAATCAGGGCTGTAAAGCGGATGACCGCTTAATTCGATCTTTCGAGCGCTCAAAAGCTCTCTTGTATGAGCCGAGTTCGCATTGCCTTGGTGAAGGATGATTCATCTTCGGCGGTTGGTTTCCCTTGATTCTCCGAAAGCTTGCAAGCAAATGGTTGGGTACCACTCGGAATTGACTATTTTATGTTTCCCAAGTGGTGCAGTTGCAAGATGGCAAATGGGCCGAAAAAAACAAGCGAACATTTGTTCTGAGATGCTTCTTCAGCAAACAACTTTTTTTGGATTAAATTAAAAACTTGGAGTTTCGCTGCCGGCGCGTATGCATAGATCCAAGATTCGTCCTCTGTTAAGAGGTCATGAACCCACTGTGAACCACCGCGACTGAATCTCTTCAACATGTCTTTACACCAATCAACATGAGTGCCGTTTTGGGAAATTGCCAAATTATGCTGCATCCAACGAGAACAGCTGTTCTTGCCGACCAAATGTTCATGCAATATTCAATGAATGCCAATTCCACTAATGCCCAAGAAACCCTCTTTCTTGCAATATGCCACATGATGAGCTTGCGTTATCAATTGACGCACAGCATTATTTAATTCTGGCACAACAGGCATTTTTAAACGCCCTTCATAAAATTCATTACGCAAGAATCGACGGCTACGTTGGAACTCGCAGTAGCAGCGCTTCACGTTAGCTAAGTGTTGTGATTCAACGTCAAAAGTCGAAGTAAGTTGACCAATGCCCTCATGTCTCGATAATCCACGTCAAATATCGTAATAAATCATCGCACAAAAATTTTCACTAGTTAACTCCATCTTTTATATTTTTTTCCAAGTGCCACTTAAGTAATTCGCATATCACCGCTTCAGTCTTGGTGCATGGGAAAAAATCTCAAAACCTGCTAATACACTAGGTGACCGACCATGGGATAAGTTTTTGGCTGATCAAGCGCTACAATAGCTGCGTTTAACAAAGCTGCCGTTTAGACTACCAAATCTTACCTGCTAAAATTAAATTTTGGGGAGCTTTTGTACTCTTTTGCGTTGAGCAGCTGTTCTTTTTTTAAATTCGAATCACGAGGCGCTTACATTTTCTTTTACTATTTTATTGTTTTTTATTTTTTTCTTTTAAACAAGCTATACACATTTATAAATTTATAAAAATATTGTAACTGATTATACAAATAGACATATCTCTAATAGAATTACTTTAATCATGTGTCCAATTAGAAATAAAATACAAACACTTAATACAGTGAGTATTTAAAGAGTTTGCACGAACTATCTTTAAAAAATATGTAACAAAATTTTCAAAATAAAAGTTTGTAATTGGAAACAAGATAATTTTTTCTTTTGACATTCCAGAACAACAAATATACAGCTATGGACAGAGAAATAGCATAGTAGGTTGACAAAATTTCAAAATTTCAAATTGTGTTAAAAGAAGTATTTCCCGAATATGTAGGGCCGATTATTTGCAATTCCCACATGCCATTACGTAAACCGCTGCAGTTACCCACTATGCTGGTGGAGACGTCATCGTCTAACTGGTCTGCCAAAACTTGCCCCCTATGAACGTTTGGCAAGTTTGGCAAAGATCACAAACTACCACTTGGTTTTCACCTCTGATAAGCACACCAATCTCAGAGTGATATCCCGCCGGGCAGCAAGTGACAAGCGGTATATAGACATTAATATTTCGAGCTCGACATTACCTGATCGGCCAGGCTTACACCTTGAAACATAGAGAAAGTGATGGTGAGCTCTGAGGAGCCGTAAGGGTTCCGCTTGAGGTGTGTTACAGAAGCTCCGACGTATTGTGCGAAGTAAAGGCCATAGCGGCAGAAGGCACCTGATTGCGAGAGCAGCATATAACTGTGGTATAAACTGTGGGACCCATTCCTTTTGGATCTTAAATCTGAGCAAATCTTAGAATGCCACCATTCGTTGCATTAATTACATCAAATAGAACTTGATAAACAGATATAAACTTCGGCTCCAGGATTAAGCTCATTGTCAGCCCTGAAAAGACGTGTTGGGAGCAACCTTGTTGCATAGAGCTGCTCCTGTGACGATAGACGAGGAATGAGGTTCAGCGCACTAGACAGCGCTTATTTATTGCGACGGCAGCCCTAGGTAGGGGAAACCCCCGAGCCATTCCCGTAGGTAGAACCGACTGTATTGAGTATGAAAGTGGGTGCTTGTTCGAGGCACGTAATAAAAGCGGCAATACTGCTGCACTGATGACAATTTGCAACTCTGTTGCAATTGCTCAACTAATACTTTTCTGATGTTCGGCAAACAAAAAATTTTGATGCCGATTTATTTGTATTCGCGCGTGACATTTGCCAAATTTTTGACACTTCGAACGTGATGCTTTTGATAATGTTGCTAGAATTTTACATCGAACGTGATACTTTCACAAATCATGCAACACTGCGGTTGTGATTGAAGCTCGAACAAGCCCTGGCTTGGTCTTTAATTTAACTTGGGTGAGAGGTGAGGATAATCAAGTGACGCGCTTACAAATGGGAAAAATTCTATAATCGGCTATTGGCTAATGTACATGTGTGTGATTGATTTTATTTTCCACCTGACATAACGTCGCATGCTAACTTTTTCCATATAAATTGATAAGTTCTATTATTATTTTAATAGATTTTTTATTTAATTTTTTTTTTAATGCCACTTTTCTGTCCATTACTGTATACATATGTATATATATACCTCATTTTACAATTTTCCACGTTAAACTTAATACAAACGATTTTATATACGAAGTTGTCATACAAAAAACAAATATGTATAAAAAGTCTAAAACCTCGAAAATATCAAGGTTATGTACGTATATAAATATCACTCATAAACTACAGTTAACAGTTTATTTTGATGCTTTAACTTTTAAGCACTGTGGCCCAATCTGTGAGACACACAAACTAATTTTTTTCATAACAACTTGCGAATTATATATTATAATTATGATTTTTTTTCAATTTCTTCTTCAGCATATTAAAAACTTTCCAAGTTATTTGATATCATGTGTAAAATAAAGTAAACACTTTACAGCAAAAAAATTTGTTTTATCAGAAACAATTAAAAATTTCACACTGGCCACAGTACTGGAGAGTTAAAATTAAGGGGGGACCCTCATTTATCGGGTCAAAAAAATCGATTTTTTGGAAATAATTTTAATCTATTCTACAACTATTTAAGAATATACTTTCAAAATTTCAAGTCGATATCTGTATTTTTGAAGGAGTGACAAAATTTTTAACAGGACGCGACGGGTGGCCTGATCGCCTGTATCCAAAACTTTAAACGCGTTTTTCTCGAAACATCATTTTTCGATTTTGTGTACACAATTGAGAACGCTGTATTGAACCAATCAGGCTTTACAATAGCTCATTTTAAAGATAATTAAATTGTTTTCAATGTGACATTAAGTGTTTTTTTAAAAAAAAGATTTTCATATTTTTTTGTAATTTTAAAGTCAATTTTTATGCATGAAAAATCACTTTTAACATAAAACTGGGTAAAAAATATCAATTTCGACAATTTTTTTTTAAATCAAAATGTCACATCGAAGGTATTATCCTAAAGTTTTAAAAAAAATTTGGTTTTTTTATTTCAGAAAAAAATTCAGAGCGCTAGAATGTACACAGATAGAATGAGGTGCCATGGACGAGGTGTATATTTCCATACTTAAAATGTTTTTTTTCTTCTCCGAAAGTTTTTGTAGACAGTCAAGACATTTATTAAAGTACTTTATGAATTACAAAACGTTTGAAGTTATTTTACCTGGGAAAAAAATTCCCAAAAATGATGCATTTTTCGACCGTCTAAATGAGGGTCCCCCCTTAAATGCTGCGTTGTGGCAGTTTTATGTTTCTCACAACAAATGCGGGATTTAAAAATGTTAGAAAAACAAGCACGTCATTTACAAATAGATATAAATTATTGCTTTTAAGTATTAATCAGAAATAATTTAATCTCATAATTTTTTTTCAAGTTTCGGCTATCTCTTGTCAAAAAATAGCACCTTTTTCTATAGAGAATCACACAAATAGAGAGCTAAGTAATTTTCTATTTGGCACCAAATCGTTGTCTTTTAACTTTACCTATAATATAAAGTTGGTAATTAAATGTTTAAGTAATTGTTTGTAATACTTTAGCACTTATTAGCTAAATTTTTTTTCTAACTTAGTTTATGTAAAAATACATAGCTGTTAGTTTTGACATACTTTTTTCATTTGTTCTAGATTATCTTTTTTCGCTCTCTCTCCATACTGAAAATTCCTTCGATGGTATTTAGCTTAACAATTTTGATATAATAATATTTTTTTTCCTAATTTATTCAGAATTCATTATATTTCCCTAAATAGCTTCCCTTTGTCTATTTTCGCCCAATTCTACTTCACTACTTTATATTCTGATCAACACTTTCTCTCTTTGCTGCTCTCTCGCTTTCTTCTCTATCTCTCTCTCTTTACCCCTCTCTTTCTGCTCTCTTCTCTCTCACTCCCCACCTCTTTTTCTTCCCCTAATATCTTTCTCTCTCTCTGTTGTTGTTGTTGTAGCAGCATAAAAATTCCCCATACTTACATACGGGGAATGCTGCTGGAGTGACAGTCCGTGGCCGGATATAAATCCGGGTCGTTTCGGTAACGTAGAACCGACTGTCGTGGAAACGACTGTCTCTCTCGTTCTGCTCTCTTCTCTACCTCTCTCTTTCTGCTCTCTTCTCTCTCTCTCCCCCTACCTCTCTCCAAATGAAATGCTCCCCTCTCTCAACAATCGCATCCAACGAGATCAAAGTGAAATATACAAAAATAGATTAAAAAGTATACAAGTCGGTAGCGAATCACTGCAGGCTCATACTCTAGCGTTCTTTTTCTGCCAGAGCCTTTTTTCGTACGTCCCTTTCGCATACGTATTCTCCTTTCGCCCGGTCAGGCAACAACATCTACACCACCCTCACCATATTCCGTTTCATCTATACTCAACTCTGTCTTGTACGCTACAGTCACAGGAAAGTTTTTAGCGAGTGGCGATGGCAGAGGTATTTCCTGTGGCATATTAAAATCGCGCAACGTCAATACATAGTAACCGCCACCATTGTCAATGGTTTGAAATTGAGTAAACGATTCATTGGAAAAGAACTGTTGCGCTTCACTGCCATTGAATTTGATACACGATAGCAATTCGCGATGTGTGACGGGCCCACATTTCGTCTTCCAAACCGCATCGTCTGCATTGCTAATGGCTATATTAGAAATACCACCAACTGGTGTGACATCTGCTGTCGGACGTGTATCTTTACGTGGCAGCATTGAAACTTCTTCGAAAATACATTTGGGTGCACGAATATGACTCGCATCTACCGTTTCATCTTCTTCGCTGTCTGTTGAGTCGCTGTCCGCTGAGAAGAAGCGTAGATTATTCTTCTTCCGACGTGAGATTTCTCGCTCTTTCAGCGTATTGTTTAGTTTGCAAGCTGCCATTTGCATGCTCCACCAGCACATTTGCTCGGCACAGCTGACCAGCACATGAGCGTTGGGTGAAAAACGCATATCTTTGATGCGACGGTGATGACCTCGCAGATCGTAGAGTGACTCAATGCAATTCGCGGCCAGCTGACATTCGAAAACCTACGCAAAATATTAAAATATATAGCGCTTTATAAATAAACAACTTTTATGCATTTCAATTTACCTCAATTCGTACATCATTTTCGTCATTTTCGTCGCCTTCATAGCAAGCAACAGCGACTAGGCTGGCATCGCGCGACACAGCTATGCAGCTGACTTTTACCTTGGAAGAGACGCTGGTTCTGCCGAATCTTCTTATCTTCGGCTCCTTTGGTCCCAGAGACTCAGCAAGATCAAAAACCTGGAAGAAAATAAAATAAAAGTGAAGAATAAAACTTATTAAAATTTTAAGACTATAAAAAATGTAAATAAAATATGTAGGTATGTAGAAGGAATGTGTAAATTTGATTCCAAATAAGTAATGAGTACATTTAAGAATTTAAAAAATTAGTGTGCATAACATTTGAGCAACAAAAACAAATCGTAGACAGTGCGCGTGCTTCATTTATATGCCCGACAGGTGTGGGATTCCACTTTTTTTGCATATGTTAATGCGTGTACATACATACATGCGGATATGTGCAATTTGTTATTGTCGTTGATTTCATTTTCTTGGCAATTAGTGTAACGAAATTTATTAAAATTTAATTTTTTGCGCAAAACATTTATTATTCGGGTGGAAAAGTGAGGTTCAGAATAAGACTGTCCTCAGAGATTTGAAAATCATACAATAATCGAGTCTCTTAAGAAAACAACAATCTAAAAATAAAACGCATTTGTTTATAAGATTTTTGCAAAACAGCTGATGGCATTGTGTGGAAATTCATTGAAAACCTTGGCATTTAAATTGTCGCCAGGAGTCAAAGACTTCACGATGCCGGTTTGAACGCCCGACTTCTTTAAAATAGCTGCGGACATTGCGAAGAAATAAATTGAAAACGTTGGCACTGAAATTACCACTAGCGCCATGAGTCAAAGTCTTGACGATGTCGGTTTGAACGCTCGACGTCTCGCCCAAAAGTCACTTCTGACTAAAAAACAAAGTGTGCCAAAATCAACAGCGAACAAATAATTGAATAACTTCTTCCATGATAACCTTTCCGTGTTGGATACGTGAAGACATGAATTTCTTGGACCTACCATTAGAATGGAGTGCCATGACATCGCTTAACGGAACACTGATTCAAAGGCTGCCGCATTTTGCCGCTAGGGGCAAATATAATAGCTTTGCAGATGGTTGAATTATTTAATAGAGTTACAGTTAAGCAGAATTCAGATACCACAGCGAAGAGTTTACTTAAAGTTTTATAGTCTTAAGTCTGTAAGTACATAACGTAGTATATACATACACCTGCGTTCAACATAATAGGAGCGCGATGAATTACCACATTTTAATTTTGTATGTAAAATTTTTTTTTTATATAAAAATAAAGTGCATTTTATAACAACAACCAAAGACGCAAACTTTTTTACAAAATTCACAAAAATTTAACAAATTCAAAAAATATAGCTATCAAAATTTTAAACTTTCTGTTCTAAATTTGTAGAAGAATTCTGGATATGCATTTTTATAGCCTCGTTGATTTTTGAATTTTTTTTCGCTGGAATGTTGAGCATTTTCTTCTATGTAAAAAACTACCGAACATGTTCTTTATATGGAAGAAAATTATTTTTTAAAAATTCTAATCAAAAATTTGAAAATTTTGTTGGCATTTTTTTTAATTTGTAAAACTTTTGTAAATTTTGTAAAAAGTTTAGAGCTATGAGTGATTTTTATTTTAGAATGCACTATACTTTTATCAAAAATCAAAAAAAAAAAGGGTAAAACTTGGTAGTTGGTCGGGCTGCTATTATTTTGAGCACAGGTGTGCATTAGGGTAGAGTGAAAGTGTTTTTCTTTTTAATCGCCTTTGACAGACCTACAGAAAGTTGTCTTTTAAAATAGGTAAAACTTAGTAGTTCGTCGGACTGCTGTTATTTTGAACACAGGTGTACATTAGGGTAGGGTGAAGATGTTATTTTTTTTTTGGCTTTGGCCGTTGGCAGACCTACGAGAAAATTGTCTTTTAAACTCAGAAAAATAAAAAAATTATTTTCCTCATCGTGTATAAAGAAGTCGCCGGACATTATTAAGTTATGAACAAACGGACAAAGTCAACCTTGCATTTTTCAAAGTAATTTGAAGTTGAGGAAAACTTCTTATCGCAATTCTGATAGCCTTAAGTTTTCATTTAAATGTTATCCACTTGTAATGTATCAAGAAAAAACGTGACAAATGACGAGCTGTCATATGTATATATAGGGTGGTTAATCACCCTATAGGATATTTACAATTTTTGCAAATCATATTTGACACTTGTGAATTAGACAGCTGTAGTACACAAAATAACAGGTAATGAAAGTTTAAAAAAATCAGTTTTTTTCATTTAGTAAAAAAAAAATGATTAAAAACTAATTATCAAAACACAATTATTAAAAAAAAAATTATAAAAAAAAAAATTATTAAAAAAATTATTAGTAAAAAAATTATAAAAACAAAAATTATTAGTAAAAAAATTATTAAAATAAAATTATAAAAAAAATAATAATTAAAAAAAAATTATTAGTGATTTGACCAGCCAGAACTGTATCCAAACTATCCATTTAGTATGACGTTATGAAATATTCTCTTCGTTGTAACTTATTGGGGGAAAAAGTCGGTAGCTTTAAATGCTATAATCGCTATTGGCTGTGTCAATGTGACAGTTGTCATTCATTTAATGGAAGTATAGCTAAGTAACTATTACATTGGTTTGTGTGTCAGTCCAATGTTTGACCTCTTCTATTCACCACTTCTCTGCTTGATTAATTAAACGAAAAATTTCCATGTGAAAGCAAAAACAAAGTTATCGAACAAGATTCGCCGCTAACGAATATGGTTATACCTCAATAAACAAATGTAATTTTAGGCAGCTCTATTACAGCGCTGCCCAGATATTTTTTTATGGGTATACAAGATACGGTACACTAGACAGGGCTAGTTTACTGGTTCGGCAGCCCTTGGTCGGGAAAAACCCGAGTCACTCCGGTAACGTAGAACCGTCTGCCATGGGAATGAGATATTTTTTTATTATACCAGTTGCTTTACCTATTCGCTTCTTCGTAACGCCTCTTATTTCAAAGTTGCTGAGGCTGGGGACTCCAGAAAGCTTACGTTTTTTCTCTCTCTTTCTCTCTCTCTCTCTCTCTCTATCGTTGGTATAATGTGTTATACAGGGTACTCACTCCTAACGGACACCTCTCTTAAACGGACTCCTCCCATAAGCGGACATTTTTTTCAAGGACGTCCTTAGGGATTTTTTAAAGTTTTCTGTTTTGAGCGGACCCGAACACTTTTTCCCCTCACCAAAGATATTTTAGTTCTATCATAAGCGGACAGCTTAAAAACTCTGCCTTGGAGTTATCAAAATCAATAAATTTGTTATGTGTTGTTTATTTCATTCAAAAAGCGTGGACTGTTATACCGCAGAGGATGAGCTTCCACTATCGGCATTTGCTCAGTTCACCAACATTATTAATCTAGTTCAGAAACCAATTCAAGTTGACGTCGAAACTATATTAATTTAGGTAATCAAGTCCTCATAAATGATGAAGAAACAAAAAATATAAATACTGAAGTGACAACACTCGCTGGTCAACTCTTCTGAAGATGAATTAGAAAATGAGATTGACAACTAATTCACTGCTTATAAAAAGGCTTATTTAGCAACGAGAAGGCAAAATACTCTTTCTTTATATCACAGCGACCGCAAAGGCGTTGAATTGCTTAATGATCTTCATATATACCACCAGGGTATTGAAATTAACTACAATTTCTGACTTTTTAAATGAATTTGAATACCTGCATAACAAAATTTGTTTTACATTTGTCGATTGTTTACAAATTCTGTTTTTTTTGACAAATATTTATGACTGGTTTTGGAAATAAAACTGATTAAATATTAAAGATCACCCACAAATTATTTTAACTACTTTTAGACTTTTCTCATAAGCGGACGAATCCCAAAGAGAAAAATTTTTCAGTCCTTAGGAGTCCGCTTAAAAGAAAGTACACTGTATTTGTGAAAGCCCTTAACGCAGCGCCATTTGATTAGTAACCAGTTAGCATTAGTATAGTTTTGCGCAGTCCTTGTAAGTTTCACGTTTAATACCAAAGTTAGCAAGGCAGACAAAATCAGGTGCACATTTAACTTAAGTTTGTATATACGAGCGAATTGATTATATTTTGATAAAAATAGATTTAAAAATCATACTGATCATCTAAAGCTGCGCATGCCAACGGCTTTAGAGAAGGTTAAAGAAGATAAACGCACAAAGCTTAAGACTTCGCCAAAGAATCCAACCGCTGAATACTGCGCCAAAGAATTTTACAACCAAAATTTTCACCAGTCATGCAACGAAACATAAAAAAAAATTCTGGAAAATAGACAGAAGATTAGAAATTTTTTTTTAAATATGTACAAAATAAGTAGGTGGAACCAACTGCTCTAAAAAAAAAGTTAAAGTAATGTACTTTACTTAGTGCCCTAAAAATTTAAGAAAGAAAATATTTTGTACATTTTTTTAAATATTAATCAAGAGCATAAAGAATTATTTCAAATGATATGGCAGTGAAAAGTGGATGTACCATTACGCTTAGTAAAAAAAAAAAAAACAAATACTTTAAGCCTATTATTCTTTCCACAAAGCCGTTTATTCCATTGTAGATAACTTAAGTGTGCTCCTGCCGTTTTTGAGGCAGAGCTCGGCGATAAGAATTATATACCTGCCATAAATTCTGTTACAAGTTAAGTCCGTTATAGATATGAAGTTATGTATAGTACTTTTTTAATGAAGCTAGTTTTATTTAATCATGTAAATATTATATAAAAAAAAATTCAAATTTCGAAATTGTCACCATTTGCCTTTATACAAGCCTTCAAACGATTAGGCCGTTCAGCTATTGCGGCACGCACGGCTTCCATGGATATTGAAGTCGCTGATTGTTTGAGACTCTCCAAATTTCTGTGAGGTCTTCGACATGTCATGTTCTCAAATTCTGACCACAAACTGTAGTCCAATGGATTCAGATCTGGACTTCCAGACGCTCAATTTTCTGCAGCTATGAGCCAAGAATATTGTTTTTAGTCACTGCTAGTGCGTTTTTGCCTTATGGGCTGGAGCAGAATCTTGCTAAAGATTCAATGCTCTCCTTTGAAGAGAGTACTGCTCAACTGCTTCACCACGCCTTCTAAGACTTTCTCCTGGTACATTTTTGCACCGATCTTAACAATTTTTTGCAGAAATGAAGAGATGTGACGCCTTTACAAGACACTCCCCACCAAACCTTACGGAGGCTGGATGGTGGCCTCGCTGAACCCTTGGTACAAAATTTTTTGCGTCTTTAGAAGTTTTAGCATAGATTTAGTCGCTTTGCTAATTAAAAACTTCTTCAACAATGAAAATTTTCTCATCTGTGTAAAGAATATTTTCATGGCTGAACCATCGAAGAAGCTGCTTGCATCTGTCAAGTCTAATCTTCTTCAAGCGCGTTGTCAAAAGATGGCCAGTTGAGCGACGGAAGGCTTTCATGTGGAGATCATCTCTAATTAGTCTTCACATGGATCCGGTCGATACATTCATATGCCTGAACAGGATTTTTTGCTCTCGAAGGGGATTTCTGCGAATTCTTTTCGAACGGTTTTTATGGCTACACTGGTTCGAAGCACGCCAGGATGATCACTTCTTTTTCTGTCTGTCACTTCAGACGTTTGGGAAAACCGATTGATCGTGCGGGAAACAAACATTCTCGAAATATTTAGTTTTTTCAGCAATTCGTAAATCTTACTTGCACTTTAACCAATTTTTTGTAAGGCAATCACCGCAATGCAAATTTCCTTAGCTCCCCAAGCGAGGTTTGCCACCAAACTGAGTATAATTTAAAAGTAGACAATGCATGCGAACAAAAGCAAAAATAACGGAACTTTTTTCTTCGAATTTGTTCTCACCATAGGCATTATATAATTTGTCACAGAACTTATGGCAAGACTAAAAAATTTCGGTTTTGTATAGGGTTATTCAATAGGTGCGCTTCAACTTTTTTCCGATAGGGAGGGCGAACGACGCAATATTTTTTATTTTTCGCTTGTCATTTGTAAACTTCATTAGTATACATTTCATCATGGAACGCTACACACTTGAGCAACGATTGCAAATCGTGCAAATTTTTTATGAAAATAATCGTTCTGTTGCTGCTACTTTAAGAGCATTACAGCCATTTTACGGTCCATTTAACAAGCCGTTCCGTTTTGGGGTTATGTGAAGTCATTGGTCTACAGTAACAAGCCGGCGACGATTTGTGAGCTCAGAGCCAATATTGAACGCGAAATTGCTGGAATTTCGGCCGATTTATGCAAAAGAGTGGTCGAAAATTGGGTTCAATGATTGGACTTCGTAAACGTGCAACGGTGGTCATGCAAAAGAAATCGAATTTCATACTTAAATGTATATGTTCAAACTCGATAAATTAGTTAAAAAAGTAAAACCGGTTGTGTTTTATTCATTATCATATCTGTGTTTTATATATTATATTTTAAGTTCACAAGCTCTTAAAAGAACACCCGATGTAATTCAAATTTGAATTTTTCCGAAATTCTGTAATTGCAATTCAAGATTAGTTCAATTGACGTTTAAAAAACGTAATCCTAGACGCAATCAATTGCACAAATAATTCTTATCCCCCAGCTCTATTCTGAGATAACGCAAATATGCGTCAAAATTTTTGTATGGTTTCCTTTTAAACTTCTCTTTAGCAAGTATTACATATTTTTCCTTTAACTTCGTTCTCCTTTATGCATTTATAGTAGAATTTTGTTTGTTCATATGTCCCAGTTTTCACTCACCTCGATTCTATAGTTTTCCGTGACAACAAATAGTTGCTTATTTTGTAAATCACAGCCACCAATCGTAGTCTTGGTTATCGGCTCATATTTGTGTATTAAATGGGCGGACTCGTCTAAAATCTGTAAATACAAATTTTACAAAAATCCAATTTTCCACTTCTAAATGCATACTCCGCATACCCAAAATACACAGCTTTCAAAAACAATTAGCATTCGCCCAGCCGCTAGGCGAAAGCACCGCTTAATTTTACCATATGTCAATACAAATTGGTTATATTGACCACAACCAAGATCTGTGTAAATCACTAACTCAAACTCACTTGCCGCAATCAGCGTGTCCTCATCGAGCAGCTGTAAGAACTCAATCGATTGATTCTTAAAGGCCGAAGTGTGAAGCTGTTCGCGTGTACTCAAATCAAATAAATCGCCATTCGCTAAGCCCGCGATTGCCTTCTTTCCGCGCAAAGTAATGGCGGTGATGGTGTAGGGCCACTGCTTTAATACTTTATGACCGTCGGTATCGATTTTATGTAACTGTAAATTGATAGAAATTAAAATTGGATTGTATATCTCAAGCTATGCGCACACACCTGATTCCGCGAGTCCACTGCCAATAAAGTCGTCTCTTCATGCTCGTATTGCACTGCAAACAATTTGCCACCCTTCAACCAAACATCTGGCGCCATCTGAAAGTCTATCATATCGCGATATGCATCATATCCCCTCAATTGTGTTGGTGTTGCACGATGTGACCAGCCGAGCAACGTGCCAGTGCCATCACTGACGCTTAATGCAAATAAATTCAAGAGCTTGCGCTTACGCGAACCACAAGCCACCATATATTTGTACTTGGCATTATCCAGCGGATGTACATCAACGCAAATGATATCTTCGTTGACATTTGTTGTTAGCACTTTCTTGCCAATTTCAATATCAAAGATAATCAGACCACTGTTTGTGCCCAAAACGAGTTGTTTACGCCCTTTGATGTGCAACAACTTAGCACAATTGATTACCTTACACTGACCGTCAGCAATAAATTCGGTTTCTTGCAGCAGATACTCCACATGACCAACTTGGTTTATAGAACTGCTGGTGAACCGTACAATGCAACTGCGACAAACTAATAGTTGTTCGTTGCGCGATAGTTGGATAGATTCGATGAAATGGGTGAATGGTTCAAGACCGCGTTGTTGCGAATAGTCTCTGCCGTCGAAAATGCGTATTTCGCCCTTTGTGTTGCCAACTACGTAGTATCGGCCAAAGACGAGGCGTACAATTGAAATGGTTTGCATTTCGGTCTTCAAAGATGGAAATGATGCGGAATAGAATGTTTTACTGTCGCTATTCCATTGGATATGACTGATTTCACCATTCTTATGTGCCAAATACAAATTGGGTTCTTTGCCCTTCTCACCACAAGACAGCTCGAAGGCAGTGATAGGTTTGAAGAGGTAGGCACGCGCAGTGATGTTACTGCACTCGATTACTTTTTCCTGTGGACGCGAAAATGAATCAGACTGTAGGAAGAAATAAGAAAAGAATAAGGTAAATATCAATATGAGTACAGAGCGAAATATGTTTTAGATAGGATAAATTTAATAATACCACAAGTAAAAGCTTATCGCATTTTCCTCGCGAAATGAGAGAATTGGGGTTCACTTGACTACCAGTGATCTGGGTGGAGTTCTTGTCAACTCAGCGAGCTCTGGGCAAGTATCCCAACTTGCAAAGTCACCAGATGTTATGGTGAAAAGATTTTTATTGGTGTGTCCAATATCAGGCCGTTAGCCGGTTCTCAGCGGATTTGACAGAATCAGCGGATGGGCTGACGTAGAAGTTATGAATCGGTTTGTATACGAAAAAACTAAAAATGCGTTGGTGATATACAAAAAAAAATTTATACAATATCACTTCGTTGCCGTCTGAACAACGGCAGAATGGACGAGTGTGGGAATACATGTGAAATGATCGAGTAGAATTCGGTTGGCTTTAGTACGCCTGTGGATATAGCAGATTTAGATACTGCACACCTGAAGAATAACACAAATATGAAGCGGATAACACAACTGTCAGTACCGTTCTAGTTGGTGTATATGACAGGCAGTTCTAAGCCACCGAAACGACCTGGATTTACATGTTCCCACGACAGTCGCTTCTACGTAACCGGAACGACTCAGTTTTATATACAGCCAAGAACTGTCTTTTCAGCAGTATTCCTGCTACAACAACAACAACAACCCCTGCGGGTTAGGGGTTAGAATTTGCCCGCGATAACGGATGCCTGTCGTAAGAGGCGACTAAAATCCACTCCTCAGCCTGTTAGTCATGAGCATTACTCAACGATAATAGGCTGAGCGAAACAGGTACGGAAACGGCTTGGTGACGATGGGAACACTGTCGTCATTCGAGCGTTTAACTACCTGACATCAGAATATGCTCAAGCGTCGAAGATCTGATGATTTCACATTTGCTTGCAGTGCTTGTGTGTCATTCTCCATTTGGGGTTTGGTCCTACGTGCAAATAATTGTGATATAACAGAGACTCAATGCGCTTGCTTGCATATTCTTTTGGAGTCCAACCCGAACCATTGCGCGAAACGTGTATGCGAATAATTGGAATATGAGCAAGTCAATTGCTGTCAAAACCATTTAAACAATCGTTTTGTTTCGCAGAAATGGTAGAGGAAGTTTACGCCAACGAGCGCGATACACGCAAACGAAGAATCGGAGTCGTCGCTAGGGAATTACCTTTTTTTGCTCAGGCAAGGAAAAGTATTTTAACTGGCGCTGACACGGAATTTGTCTTGCATCATTCAGCTGCTTGGACAGTATGCGTCCCCTTCAATGAAATGAGTCTTAAGGGGAACCAACATTGAAGGGGAAAACGAGTTTACTCGTAAGGGTCAGATCGTTTGCCCGACAAGAGAAAGAGGTATTTGGGATTGTGTTATATGACAAGATAGGCACCTAATTAAAGGCAAAGATATGACAAAGATGTGACAAAGGTCACCCTGTTCTTAGTATCAGATGAAATCTAATTATGGCATAGGGCAAGAACTCTAGGGACCTTACTCAAACAAGATGAATTACAGAAGCAGGGTACGGGGGAGCCACTGCAGCAATTTCATAAAAAGTTGTTTCAGGAGACGAGCCAGACGGTTCCTATGACCTATTTTAGATGAGATAGGTAAAAGAAATATGAGGTGGCCGAGCACATGTCAATATCGACGTAACCTGAATTAGGAATGACTAATGGTAGAATCTAATACCCAAAAGAATCTAATAAGTGAGGGCATGAACTTGATTAACTAATTATTAAGCAGTTTATTTAACAGTTAGGGACGAGCGTAAATAACTGAAATATAGGAGCAAATACATATGTCAAGAATAATTTAAATTTATAAGAGCCAAAGTTTGGCAGAAAAATCTATAAAGAGAGGAAACACTTTGCTATGAAGAGCCTTTCATGTAATTTTAAAGTGGAGGCAAATGGCTTCCTAAAGAAAACGTAACGAACGTCATCAGTCAAGAATCAGTCATTGAGCTACCAGTGTACTTATGTTCAGTAACGAAGTGATGCAGCGGGAGACTGTTGTTTCCCGCACAACATTTGAGCTAACCAAGGGGACTTAAAACCCAACAAGTATAGTGATGATAAACCATGAAGTAGGGAAAAAACACATAACGGTCAAGGCTTGATCGACGTGTGTTGATTACCTTCAATTGGAAAATCGAGAATGCTTTTGCGTCAACAAAAGCTGTATTAACATATAACAAGTCAATGTAAAATCCAAAAAAAAAACCGAAAAACATAAAAAATACAAAAAAAAATTCAAATGAGCGTAAAAACAAGAAAAAAAATTTAAAAGAAAAAAAAACTAAAAAAAATTAAAAAGAAATGATAAAAAAAAAATCAATGAGCACGGCGAGCGAATTCTCTCGTCCTGCTGCGCTCTCATTAGTAATTCTAGCGAGAATTCACATTAAAAGGGTCCGATGTATTAGTGTCAGACTAAATAATTACCTGATCCTATTACATATCATCTATGGACCCGACAAAACAAAAAAAAAAAAAAAACCTACTCACCCAACGCCCCTCTCCCTCTGAACCCAACCTGTCGAACAGCAAATT
>JAYXIM010004171.1:0-32654 GCA_037575425.1 Anastrepha fraterculus | reverse complement strand
GAAGTTATTACCACAAGGTCGTACTAGTATTGCCTTGAAGTTACGCGTCATTTTCATGAATCAATGCGAAAGAAGCACTCGGAATTGTGGAAAAAAATACATGGCTTTTACATCATGATAATGCGCCTGCTCCCTCATCTTTGCTTGTGAGAGATTATTTGACCAAAAAAAAAAAACCGTTATCATGCCTCAGCCACCGTATTCATCAGATTTGGTCCCCTGCGACTTTTTCCCGTTCGGCGGACCGCGTTTTGCGACGATAGAGCAGATAAAAACAAATCGCTGAGAGAGTTCAAGGACATATCGGAACCGCTTCGAGGATTGGAAAACACTCAGGAGATAAAATAAAAATTGATGAATAAATTATAATAATAATATAATAAATTAATAAATATTTTTTGAGAAAAATTCAAATTCACCTTATTTTTTGAACACACCTCGTGTATATAAAGGGTGGTTAAGTTTCGAAAGGCCGGCATGTTAGATTTTTTGGACATAAAAGTACAATTTTTTTATTTGGAAATTGTTATCATTTCACTTTATTATGATAATATTGGTATGTAACAAACTATTGGCCGATTGGCCGCCGCGGCCTCGGGGCGACACACCTCCATCCGATGGTCCAAATTTTCGATGACACTGAGGCACAATTGATGTTCTATGCCGTTAATGGGCCGAATTATCTCATCCTTTAGCTCTTAAATTGTTGCTGGCTTATCGACGTACACCTTTTCTTTCAAATAACTCCAAAGAAAGAAGTCTAACGGTGTCAAATCACATGATCTTGGTGGGCAATTGACATCGACGCGACGTGAGATTATTCGGTCATCAAATTTTTCGCGCATATAAGTTTCTGTTTCGTTAGTTGTGTGACAAGTGGCACCGTCCTGTTGATACCACATATCGTCCACATCCATATCTTCCCGTTCGGGCCATAAAAAGTTCGTTATCATCTCACGATAGCGAACACTATTCACAGTAACTGCCTGACCGGCCTGATTTTGGAAAAATACAGCGAAATGATGCCGCCGGCTCATAAACCGCACCAAACAGTGACTCTTTGTGGCTGGCATTGGTTTTTCGGCAATCACTCTGGGATTATCATTCGCCCAAATGCGGCAATTCAGCATATTGGCGAATCCACTGAGTTGAAAATTTGCTTCATCACTGAAGATGATTTTCTTCGAAAATTGGTCATTCACTGTTGCCATTTCCTTCCACCATTCTATATGTGTGAGTGATTATGTATTTTTCCATGGTTCAAATTAAATTAGTCTGGAATTGAAAAGTGTCAAATGAAGTTCAGAAGAAAGCTTAAGGTTTAGGTGTGGTTTACATTCAACATCGGCTCTTAAAATTAAACCACCCTTTATAATTGGGGCTTATGCCCTTTATCGGCTATTTGGTCAAGCTCCTCCTCTTATTTGTGGCGTGCGTCTTGTTGTTGTTCCAAAAAATGGAGGTACCCACAATTTAAGTCGATTTTTTTGTTACATAGGAACTTTTTCATGGCTGAAATACACTCGGAAACTTGGCGCTGCCTGCCCAGGGGCGAACGCTATTGGAACAAACTGTTTCTATCATTTCGCTTCCGAATGGAATTAATGCACCAACCCATTCGGCTAAGGTGGCTATCGTGCAAACTATTTTTAAAATAATTTGAGGTATAGTTTCGATACAAGAACATTTTGTGAAGTAAAAAACACTTAATCGTAAATTCAAAACTTTTATCAAGCAGGCAGTCTTAAATGTCGGACCCTTGAATATTTAAAACAGCAGAAAAAAAATGTTAGCGCAGAAGTAAAAATAAAAACAATTTTTCATAATTGTTTTTAAAATTATCGGCATATCTCGAAAACGGTAAAATTTTGCAGTTCATTCCAAGTAACTAAACTAAATAAGCAGAAATTACCTAAATAATAATGCCCTAAATTATCTTAGAAATTTTCCTGGTAGCTCTCCATATATGCATATACCTATATGGACTTTGTGGGCTTCACTTCATCCTCGGCCATTATATGCAGCTTATGACAGTCGAGAATGCACTATCTTGCTCCCTTCCTCACTGGCATTCCACATGGTCGCATCTACTTGTAATTGAATTACATACATTGTCAACGGTACACGCGCAAGGTTTGAAATTTCAATCTACTAATGCTGCAGAGTCAATTATAAAGCGAACAATGCTCTAAACCATACTAATCAGTACATGAATATGTGAGTATTAATTTTGGTGAATATTAATTCGCTATTGTCAACGTGTCTCCATGAGAAAGCGCAATGCATTGTATTTGAGACACCGACTGCAGATAGTACATAGTTAAAGTACCTATGTAGCAGATGGTTTCTCTGAGCAGCTTTTTGAAGAGAACTATTCTTGGAATATGACTTGACATAATCCCAGTCCTTCCTTCGCAGAACTTGAAGTTTTTAACAGCTAACACAATTTTTTTTCCTAACAGATAAACGCACTACCGTATTCGTGACATAAAGTAAAAGGGCCGTTAGCCACTATTACGTGAATTACAATCAAACTTTCAAAAGTATTGCTAAAGGATTCACAATGAAAGGATCTATAAATTTAAGTCAAAGAAGAAAGTGTTGGAAACTTAGGAATGAAATACTTTCATTCATGTTTTGGAGCAAATGTCCACTATGCGAGCATCTGTGGTACGTCATCTTGCCATATCAAACTTACTGTACTACTTGATTGATATCGCGTTTAATGACTACTTTCAGCCTAAAGCATTTAATTATTAAACAAAAAACTCAAACAACATTTAAGCTTGGCTCTGAAGAATTAATTAGTAAAAAACGAAAAACTATGCACTGTAAAGGCTTCTTGTTAAACATATCTGCTTTTGCAGAGAGCTGGTGGAGCACACTGGAGAGGACGACGTCGTTAAAGAAGCTGGAGAGAACCTTTGAATTCGCTCTATCTCATTGAAATCAAACTACTTCTACTTAACGCAATGCTAAAAGTGGTACCGCTGGCAGGAAAACAACAACATTGCATAAAAAGCTTGCGCTTCAGGTCCCGCAATCAGACTGAGAGGCTGAGGCTACAGGCTTAACCTCACATATGGATATTCAAGTAGCCTCAGAAACTTTGGACTCATCGCCCTGGTGACTAATCAATGTACATCCTCGCTTAGTACAAGCGGGACATTCTCCACTTGCATTCCAATATACAAAACAGTGGGTGGTGTACAGCATTTGGATTACGTGTGCATCGGTTAACAAAGACTCAACTCTTCGATTTCGTGGGTGCCCTTACAGGACACGGCCTGCGACGTATGCTTGCTGTGAGACGCGGCATTACTTCGAGTTCGTTTTGCATCAGCAGTATGGAAGATGATATGGCATTATCACCTAAGCAATTCTGCTTTCGGGGGTCTAATATTTGGGTATCTCCGTTCACATTTATTTACTACATCTGTCAGTCTTCTTAAACTGCATATCTATGACTATGACGTTAGGCGGTCACATGTATTAATTTCAATATATAAAATGCACCTGCATACCTGAACAAATATACATCAATTGCAAAAATGTACCTAAAAATTAGACTACTTATACAGTAAGACAAGTGAATGAGTTTTCCAATCGCCCTCAGTCCGGTCTGTGCGCGAACATTTCTGAGCTAGGACATTTACTTCCGTCATATACATGCCACGCTTTGCTTTTATTTTGTCTACGATTATGATTTGGAGTATTTGGAGTAGCTCCTATTTGGTACCTCGCATGATGTTAAAGCCAATCTGCGGCGCTTGATAGTTAGAAGCAACTCTCATACGTTTTGACATCTCCTAAGAACTTCTTCATTTGTGGTGTAATTAGTTTAGGGAATCGTAAGTAAACGACGATAACACCGGATCCCGAGGGCTTCTATTTTGTTTATTGTTGTGACTTTCAGCGTTTATGTCTCTACTTTATACAGTAGTGGTGGCCACACATAGCATTTCATGTAATGTAACAACAGTTTTTCTATATTTAATTCTCGGTTGGTTAGAACTTTGAAAAAACGTTTCTGGCTATCTCCATTCGTCAACTACTTTCGTTTTCCGGATTACAATCATGGTTTAATCAACAACCTAAATATTAGACTGCACTACGCAGGCCTATCAACTGATCATTAATCTTAACGACGACGAAATTTGAGAGGAAGTTTCTGGTAAATGGGGTAAGTTCTCACGTTAAATACTTGTTGGAGAAAATATTACACAAAAGATAATTTTCAAAATGTATCCCTAGGTGTAATTAACAGGTGGCGCTAAAGTAATCCTCCTATCAGAAAATGTTATACATTTTGCGATTGGCCCCTAATGTCAGTTCTGTTTTGACATTTGTGTAGTAAACACATGCGAAATACACGTTAATAAACAGTGTTACGCTACACTGCTCCAGAACGCGGAATATTGCTGACTATTTATTTGACCAACAATCGGTCGGTGACTTTGGCACAACGTGAATTTCGTCGCAGATCTCCTCGCAGTCCAACGCCTACTGGTGAAACACTGCGACGTTTAGCCGCTCGCCTCGAAGAGACCGGCACAACACGAGATGCTGCCTGGCGTGGCAGACTCCGGAGTAGCCGTTCTGTAGAGAATATTGCTGCTGTAGCCGAGGATGTCATGGAAGCGCCGTCGACATCGACCAGACGACGTGCCACGCAAATGGGTATCAATCGACGGTCTTTACAGCGAATTTTGGTACAAGATTTGAAGATGTTTCCGTACAAAGTCCAGACGGTGCATCAGCTGTTAGCTGCTGACCGCCAATCGCGTCTAACCTACGCTCAAGCCATCCTTAATCACCACCAAGAGGAAGATGATTTTTCATCAAAAATAATCATGTGTTATTAGGCCCATTTCCATCTTAGCGGGTACGTAAATAAGCAAAATTTACGCTTCTGGGGCACTGAAAATCCGCGTGTAATCCACGAAGAGCTATTACAGCCGCTCAAAGTCACTGTATGGTGTGCTGTTTTCGCTGGAGGAGTCATCGGACCTTTTTTCTTCGAAGACGTCGCGGGCCAAACGGTTATTGTGAATGGTGAGCGCTACAGAGCAATGATCAACGAGTTCTTTTTGCCAGAACTTGATGAATTGGGATTGGAAAACATGTGGTTCCAACAGGACGGTGCAACGCCACACACTGCACGTGCCACAACCGATATGCTGAAGGATGCATTTCCCGGGCGCCTCATCTCCCGTTGTGGCGATTTGCACTGGCCAGAAAGATCGCCTGATTTGACCGCTCCAGACTTCTTTTTGTGGGGCTTTTTGAAGTCGCGGGCTTATGTCAACAAGCCTTAGACTCTTGCAGCTCTTTAAGACAATATCCGTCAAGAATGTGAGGACCTATCGCCGGAAGTTTTGGCCAAAGTGATGGAAAATGCCATAAAAAGGGCTCAAATGGCAATCAACTGCGGCGGCGGCCATTTACATGACATCATATTCTCGACTTGATATAACAAAAATTAAAAGACCAAATAAAAGTAATCCACAAGAAGAATCAAAGTTTTTCTTTTTTTTTTTAAATAACAGCCAAAAATCATCGCAAGGTTTCTTTTGCGCCACCTTGTAAATGCAAAATTTTTTTAAATTGGAGTCGGAATGCAGCATAGGCCTGAATATTAGAAAGTATTTACGTACTTCCATGCAATATTAAAGCTTTAATATACAAGAGCGGAAAAAACCTGAGTTACCTGGAGGAGCTACTAGTCCATAACTAGATTTATTTCGTACATGCAATAGTGGTCATACGTACATATATTTCCAGACCAAAATGAGTTTCCATAAAATTGTATTTATTCTTTTGATTGGAATTTCTCGTAAACCAGGTTGAAGCTGGCAGATTTTCAAAAATGTTTATTACAGATGAACTAAACGAAGAAGAATCATGTTAATTGGCGCTTTTTAATATTATATATGGATAGCTTTTGATATTCATTTAATACCCGCTTAAAAAGTAGAAAAAAGTTCAGATTTGAGCTCTGTTCGAAATTCATCTCAATGACAAAGGTTGGAAACCAATACTTTCGCTGCGGTACAAACATTTGCTCAATATTTTAATTGAAATATTTTCATCCAACAATTAACAGCATTTTTTCCCCCATTCACGCGCTTATTCTTTTCAATTCAAACATTCAAAGATTCAAATATAATAGCATATGAATAAATGTAGTTCATGCGTCCCCATATGCACTTTTTATTTGTGGTTGTGGGTAGCTTGGCCATGGCCGCGTTTTGCAAATATGTTATATGATGGTGTGTGAGTATATGTACAATGCGCGGAAATTAATTAAAAACTTAACCAAGAATTTCAATTAAATATAACATTGCATGCGATTGTAGCTTTTTGCGCTCTTTTGAAGTATGCTTGACGCCACTATTTTTTTACATCATCGTACACACAAATATTAGTAGATATGTATTTTTTTGTTTTACTCGGAAAGTAATTCTGGTTTGATCGGTCCATTTCTGATTTCATTTCACCACAACAATAATTTTAGTGCAAATATACAATTTGTAATTGATTTTATATAAGCGGATATCGAATATATTCTTATGTGTGCAGTAGGGCTGTCAATACTGAGATCCCGTGATTTAGGTATTTTTTTAGGTCTCAAAAATTTCGGGATTTTTTAACTTGTACTTCCTAAAAAAATACCCTTTTATAGCAAAGAAAGTTGCATCGACTTTAAGTTTTTAGCAAATATCGATATGATTTAGTTTTGTTTTTTCCTTTAATATAAAAATCAGTACATAGGTACCTATGGCTCTGCTTCCTGCATATTCTTTTGTTGTCTTGGTTGGTTTGTTGGTAGATCTGCTGTCTGAGTGGCACATCGCAGACACAATTAGCACTAGTAGAACCTATGCCGTTATTTAGTCAAACCATCTTCATTTGACAATAAATCATTTATTTTCTTTCTTGCAATTTCTACCAAGTTGTTCATTGTAGAACACCCACACTTGGACACTCACACAGATAGTAGAAGACTGTCTTCATAAAATCTTCTTGATTGTAGCTTATACATTTCCTTCTACGTTTCCATAGCCGGGTACCCAGAGGAGAGTGATGTTTGTTATGCGTGCTAATGCATTTAATTCTTCTTTGTATTGTCTGTCTGTCACCCTCTCTGATGCACTGGTGCTGCACGGCAGTAGTTAGACCGATATTTCTGTATAGGGTCTTAGTATGGTGGACTGCGACAAGAAAACTGACATACTTAATGCCACTGGAAAGGATCCAACGACTCGCTGCTGTGTGCATAACAGGAGCAATGAAGACCACTCCAACGGCGGCGCTAGAAATGATATTCGGTATGCCACCTATTGACCTCATTGCGGAAAACCTGGCAGCGAAATCCGCGAGGAGGCTAATGGCTGCGGGGGTATTTACCTGCAGAACCTTCGGACACAACTCAATAGGAAAGTGGAGCTCAGGTTGCACAGACTACATGACTCCGTACCTTAATTGGGAGAGAAGGTTTCGCACCACAATTGAAGAGGAGGGATGGCACAAAGGCATGAAGTGGCCATACAACTTTTTACATCTATGCAGACGGCTCTATAACTTTAGACGGAGTGGGGGCAGGTATTTACTGCTCAAAACTAGGGATAAGGCAGCCTATCAAGTTACCAGACCACAGCAGTATTTTCCAAGCGGAAGTTTTTGCTGTGGAGAAGGCCGCAGAACTAACCTACCCTAGAACAAGAAAGAACTCAACAATTAATGCATATTGTATTGTATTAAGTCCAAAAATGTTCGACGGAGCAGGGAGGCCATAGAAAGGAAATAGTGGATGATATAGCAAAAAGTGCTGTTAGACTACCTTTTGAACAAGACTGCCAAAACCGCTAAATACAAAATACAATCAAATGGATGACTACATGAAAAGGCGAGTGGAAGCTAGGTGGACTAGTGTGACAAAACAGCAAAAGTCATGTGTAGAGGTTAGGTAAGGTTAGGTTGGTATGGTTGCCCAGGAAGTGAGCACACTTGGACGAAGAAGGATTCGTCCTTTGTGATACCATTGTCAAGGAAGTGAGGTGAAGGGAAGGACCGATGAGGTGCAGAGAGAGGGCGGGGAGATGATGACTATGTTTGCGTCAACGGCTTTGTGCTGCTGATGAAACTCATCAGATTTTTAATGTCAGCGCAAGATGCCTGAATCTTAGCCCCGCTAGAGTAGGGAAGCTAAGGAGAAGGTGCTGAGATGATTCCACCTCATCCTCCATACATCCAGCACAAAAAGGACTCGAGGTGATTTCAAGTCTCACAGCATGCATTCCTCGCGCATTGTGTCCTGTGAGAGAACCCTCTAGATTGGAGAGCTGATATAATATTTTGTCAGCTTCAGAAGCTCGCCCGTGCGCCTTCGGTCCACACGTGGCCAGAAGGATTTCGCGACTTTACACGTTTGTGTATTTGCCCAGCGCTCGCTGAGTTGGCGCGATGCCCATCTTTCCAGGAGCAGACCGCAGGTAGTCATGTCATGTGTAGAACTAAGCACAAAAAACTGACTCAATTCGTACTTAGGACTGCAGAACTATCATAGGTATGCTAACAGATCATAATCTATTGGATGCAGATGCGTACAAGATAGGGATTACCGAGGATGTTGAGGAAACTTTAGAACACCTTCTGTGCGTTTGTCCGGCATTATTAAAAATGCGTCTAAAATGCCTGCAAGCTCCATTGTTTGGGGGTCTGGAGGACGTCTCAAAAGCGGATCGCCCTGCTCTGCTTAAATTCGCCAAAAGCGCTGACATCCTACATGATGTCTACTTTCAGTATTTATAGAGATCGGTCTCCATCTGGTATCGCTAGGAACCAAAAGGTCTATGCGTGCCTTATCGCCAACCAGGCTAACCTAACCTAATCTTGCATTGTCTGACGATTTTTGAATTGGTTGCTATTGACTTGATAGCTGAGATGGCTGCTTGACTATCTAAAAAAAATACATAATTCCGATAGTTGTTGTGGATGGTTTTCAATTATCCTGCAAGCTTCCTTTATCCAGAGAACCTCTGCTTGGAAAATAATATTCAAACTCCCTGGGCAGAAGGTCGTGGAAATTTCGTGATTTTTCGAATCCCGAAAATAACGAGAACCTGGAAAACCCTTTTGTGTTATTTGTATTGTCGAGATTAAAAAAATGTACATCCCTCGTGTGCAATCATAGGTGTATACATATAACTACTCACAGTATAATACGGTCTAAATAAAAATAAAGGGTCGTTTTACTGCATTAATATTGGATGTTTTTCGATGCGTTTAAATGAAAAGCAGTAGTGCCAGAAATAATCTAAAAACTCAGCAATTCCGACGAGATGATTTTGGTACACATACATATTTGCCTACATTTAGTGAGAGCAGTAAAGCGTTAGCGCAAATAGTTAGAAGACACTTCAAGTCTCGCTTGTGCGGTTTGCTCGTAATTAGTATAATAATTGAAGAGACATTTTCTGTGTACTTGTAAGCTTCAATCTCCATATTTCGCATTTCATATCAGCACATCAACTACTAGTCTAGCGTTAAATAGATTCCAATGCTTATGCTTTCTATGTAAGGTGTAACCAAACTGGTGCGAGCGCATACATTAGTGGAGAAATTCGTGGACCAGTAACTGGATATGAAGTGTAGCTCAGCCACACATTAAACTGTCACCGGCTGACCTTTGCCACTGAAATAATTTGACGCACATTTGGTTTTTTTTGATAAGGAGGATATCAAAATATCAGAAATATTATAACGCTCCCACTAACATAAAAGATTCCTCCTTCTAGGCCGATTTCCACCTGGAACCGAGTAGGAAATGTTACTGCCACAACAGAAGGCTTTACACCATCGATAGTATCCACTTCCAAAGCAGTTGTGCGGCAAACTATTGACTTGTCTGCTCTTTGATACTATAACGACTGTTTGACTCAAGCATCTGTATCTGCCGTCGACTTGTCTAAAGCCGTTCATCTTCTCTGCCAAGCGGCTAGAAAAGGTGCTTACTTTTTCTGGAACAACTTTCGATCCATGACGAATTACGAATTAGCTACTAACGTATAAGGTGAAAAATGTCCAGAAGAACTTTAATAAAATATAATCTGGCTGGCATCGCGACCTTCTTAATTAAAAACTAAATTAAATATTATTATATAAAATGCATTCCTTACTTAATACTTATTATATTGTGATACTCATTATTCAAATATTATAATTGTATTAAAAACTTAATCTATCTTTCTGCTTCTACTGCTGCTGCCATAGTTGTTGTTGCTGTAGTTGCAACTGCTGCTGTCCTTTTTGGGCTTTCCTCTCCCAGTCAATGTAGTTAAGCCTCATCACAGCTGTAGCTGCGAACGTTTTTGCGGCATTCCATTTCAGGCACATATCCCGGATAATTGTGGGAGATGGTGAATGTTTAAATGCCTTATCGAGAACTGCTCGTTCTACACTGAAACGTTTGCAGTGGAAGGCCGCATGCTCTGCGCTCTCTACTATATTCGAGTAACTGGGGTAAAAAGGGCTGCCTGCCAGCTGGAAGCATCGCAGTTATTTCAGGAAGCAGCCGTGTCCTGAGTGCACTGAGTTAAGTAGTAGTCAATATATCCACCCTTCAAGGTTTGATGTGAATTTGTATGTCCACCGGCCTTTGGTTGATTTATCCCATCTACTTTGCTATTCTGCCATTGATGCGTTCTTCATGTAGCCCTAGGTTTCACTCTATATAGGCGATATGGCAGCATCGCTTCCACTGTCCACTGGTATATTTCTAGCAGCAACGCCCTCTGATATCTTTCTATAAACTTATGCAGTACGTAGTGCGCTGCGTCTGTGGTTGCGACACTTCACGCATATAGCTACGTTTAGCCTCAACCCATATTGGCGCTGAATATAGTGACATCTGTCAGCGGTCTAAAATGCTCAAAACAACGGCAGGACTACACATTTGCTGACGTGTGCAAGCTATTTGAAAAACAAAAACCTTTTATATGATTTGGCTTTTCATACCCGAGGTTTCTAATCCGGGCACTACCGATTGGTAATCACTCACCAACCCATTCGGCTACGGCAACCGCCAAGCGTAATATGCGAACTACATTATTGATTCAGTTCCAACCACAATAAAGAAGATACCCAATTCTCAAAAAGAGAGACTGAATAAACACATCAATACAGGTGTCTCTATCCTCCTCTAATGAAAAAGAAGTGTTAAGCGCAAAAAGTCACAATCAATTAAAAGGCTGGCCAATAAAAAAGAGTCGGTTATTTATTTCTAAAATATTTAACTAGAGTATCCCAATACTAATTTGTTTTATACCCACTATAAATTGCTCGTTAGTTTCAAATATTTTTTAGTCTCAATGAAAACCTTAACTAAACAAAATAATGGCGTGCATGAGACCATTGACTGAAGAGCCTGCTGTATGTGACTATAAGGATGTCTTATATTCTGCATGTTAATGTCCAGTATTAGGTCAGTTAAGATATAAACGCTTCGATAACAGAATCCGCATGGATGTCGACCTCATGTAGCCCTTCAGGAGGAACTTAAGAAACTTTGGGAATCTTAGAAGGAACAGTGGGTGTGGGTTAGTGATTATGAATAAGAGAAAAAATACTGTTAATTTCCCAACTTGGTACGATTCTTGAAAAATCTTTGTTAACCGAAATCACAACTCATTTTGTTTATTAAAAGATAGTTATTCCCATCTTAAATTTAGCTTTTCCTAATTTTTATCATTTTGGTGTATACAACATTTGAATGCAGAACAAACGAAAATGAAAATCGTATACCCAAATATATGTACATGCATATGCATGAATTTATGCATTTGTAGTAACTAAGACATACTCGTATATGTACATACATATCCACCTAATGGGAGTAGAATTGTTGCCATGCGAAAACTTCGGAAATTATCACTTCATTAAATTATTTAGAAGAAATACAAGGAAACTGTAGGTGAAAGAAAGTTTTATTATCATTGCTGAAGGAAGCGAAATTAAGTTAAGCTAGCGGGCAATAAGCTGCAAAGGTGCGCTGAGGCATTAGTGTTACTTTTGTTGCTTATTACCGCATCGGCTGGAGTGTTACCCGTTGCTAGTGCAATGGGTATTACTGAGTACACCCAAAGGATAACTTAACTTAATTTAGGTAGTGAAAAGTTGAACGTATGTATGAACAAAAGTGACGACAAGTAAATGAGTACAAGAAGGAAGAGCAAAAGAAAAAAGGAAAAAACGCACATTTTTTGTCGGCACTGCAAAAATTAAAGCAAGGAAAAGGTGTTTAAGATGGTTGGCGCATACAGTGGCCAATCAGGCCAGATGTAATGTTGTGCAAGGTTGTTGCTAGTATGTAGCTGGGAAATGTTGAAAATGCCAGCATAGCTAGATGGATGTACGGTAACGTGGAAGCTAAGTGAAATTTATTGGATTAAGAAAAGGTTGGCACATGGCAGACAGAGCCAAGCAAAAAGGGTAAATTTAAACAAAGAAATATAAAAAATTATAGTCTTTGCTGTTTGCACTTTGTGCTGACTTTGATTAAAATTAACACCTAAGCGATTATATGTAATTTGTGCTCGTTTAACTAAAGCTAGAATTTTAGTCATCGTAGTACTATAGAAAGTTTAAAAGAAAATGTGTATTTGTGTAGTTTTTTAAGGGGGTATTCTAGTCTAGAGGCCCGAATTTCGAGCATTTTTTGACGATGAATAAAAAAAGGCTATTGATATTTTTACGATACATTTTTTTATCATTTATTTATTCATATATTAGGAGCACACAAAATAAATTTGAAAAAAAAAATGAATTTTCATGGAGTTATGCGTCCTTGAAGTGGAAGTGGGGGGAAAAGGCAGTGTCCCCGTCGTCACGATTTCTACCCTTGTGGTCATCTGAAAAAAAAAAATACAAATTCTTAATTAATATGAATGTCATTATCGTATGAACCAGAAAAAACGGAAAAAAAAATTTTCCATAAAATGGCGGCTACTCAAAAAATTGAGGTCGATTTTTCTCTTATTTTTAAGCTTTCTCGAATTGTTTACACATATTAAAAAATTGAAATTTCCAGTTTTTCGAGCTTCATACGATAGAAATATATTTAAGGAATATTCATGACAAATTTCAAGCAAATCGGTTGATTAGAACTTGAGATATCGTGCCGACCGTATCGAAAGAAGTAGTTTCGAGAAAAACACGTTTAAAGTTCGCCGACCGCTCAAACCAGTCCAGCTGTTGCGTCACTAAAATAGTTGTAGCTTCGAAAATAATTCGAATTTTGAAAAATCCTTTTAGGGAGATATTTTTGAATAGTTAAACTATCAAATTTTGAAAAAAAAAATTTCGATTTTTTCAAATTTCTAGACTAGAATACCCCCTTAAACCAGTTTGGCTAGTGTCTTAATATATTTAAAGTAAAAGAGTAGAGCTGACTTGAAGTGACTCACATGGATATCTTAGCCTTCATTAAAAAGTCTAAATGCACCCCGGGGGTTGGGGGTTGTAGGCATACTCGTATATTTTTAATATTTTCTAGTTCATATTGGTTCACAGTGGTCGTTGATTCCTTGATAGCCAAATATCTTAATTTAGGTAGTGAGAAGTTGAACGTATGTATGAACAAAAGTGACGACAAGTAAATAGACCAAATCATTATTCGACTATTTTTTGTTAGTTTTTGTGGTGAAAAATGTTCAAAATGGCATGCAAATTTCGATGTGTATGTAAAATAAGGGGGTTTCCAATAGGAATAGATCTACATTTTCAGCATATTTTTGGTAGAATTGAGTCTAACGGAGAGCACTACTTGTCATACATTTGTTTTGACACAATTTGTTCGAGTTCATGCGAGACGAGGGGTTCTCAGTACTATAACGTTACCTGTCACACAGTGAGCGCCATGATGGATATTTTACATGAATGATTTAAGGCTCTAGTCATCGCTTGCAGATGTGGCGCGAATTCTACATGAAGATCGTGTGATTTAACCCCAGTAGAATTCTTGTGGGATTTCCTAGAGTCGCAGGTCTATGACAATAAATCATATTAGAATGATGCCCTCAAAATGAAACTTAGCACTGGCCATTGCTCAACCAGAGCCGAATCTATACCCTAAAACCATTGAAAATGGGACTTGTTGAATTCGTTCGCTCCTCTTGCGAGGTCGCAGCAAATAATTGAACGAAGCCATATTCCACACAAAATAGCATACGAGAGTCTTTCAAATAAAACAAAAACATCGTTAATTCCTCACACACCTCTTGTTCTTATTTCATTTGAAAAGCGAACCTTCCTTATTGAAAAACCCTTAAAAAAGTTAGCAAATTCGCATTACTCAACAAAATTGGCTAACGAAAAGCAAAAAGTTTGAGATCGTTGCAAGAACTTTGCCACAAAATAAGCTATCTTCGTTGTGCTTCGCAAAATCCGAAAGATATTTACGTCTTGCCACCAGAATGCATATCATTCACTCAAATACATACACACATGCATGCATACGTACACACAAATTCACAACGAAAACGTGCGCAACTTTGTGTTACGTATACGCCGCGGAACACCAAAAAGTTTTATTGCTCTGCTGATGATGATGTTGGCATTGCATTCTTCGACGTTGATGCACGCACAGCTGCTACAATGAGTTGCGTTGCACAAATATAGTGCGATTACAAAACCAGGCGTTGGCAAGTGATTAATGCTAATTTCCACTCAGTGTGTAATCACAGCAAGCGTGTTGCAATTAAAATTTATAAATGAGTAGACGCACAAAATGCTTCATGCAATTAGTTAGAAGTGTGATGTTAAGAACAGATTGTTTGCGAACATTTAAGAAACTCTTTAAAAATCCTTAGCGTGATATCTTACATTCCTTAAATTAGTATAAATTTTAATTTCTGCAGCATTTAGGTTACTATATATTGACTATACGACGTTTGGCAGGCTGACGATTTCGGCGCTTACTTATTTATTTTTTTGCAAACTAAACCACTTGCCCACAAAGCTTTTGTATTTGCAGTTCTTCTGCCTTTATTCTCTTTTCAATTTAGTCTTTGTCATTGCAATGTTGACTCAGTCATTGAACGCATAGAAATAATTTTTCAATTACGAGGCTAATCTAAAAAAAAAAAACGTTGGTAGTGGTTTACTTTGTTTTGTCATTTCAGTCTCATTATTGCTTACCTCAAGCATTTCAAAGTGCTTGGACGTGCATATTTGTAGGGAAGTAGAGATATACTAAAAAATAAGTACTCTCTTGACCGGTACGGCAAATAATTACTTTGTCTGTCCTGAATACAAAAGTAGCTTGCCGCATATAAAATCGGAAATTCGTTATAGTGGTTATATACCTTTATACGTACAATGACTTCGAATAGAAGTTGTTTTATTATTAATTTTGTTGTGATGAGTTGATTTGTAGTAAAAAGAGCCTTAGATTCTTTGTTTCTTTTTAGTGGGTGAAAAGTATTCCTTTATTCTAATGGCTTTTATTTGTTTATGATTATTCATCTAAACGATTTCTCACAAACTACTGCATTAATTAAACAACAGTTTGAAGTTGTATTCTCAAGGTGTTTGAGAGAGTGATCGACTATTACATTCAAGAGTGCGCTGAAATTAAATTATGTACAGCTCAGAGTGCCTGCCTGAAAGAAAAATCTACGGAAACAGCCTTACATGAGATAGTA
The DNA here is from genome assembly GCA_037575425.1 of Anastrepha fraterculus. Classification (NCBI taxonomy): domain Eukaryota; kingdom Metazoa; phylum Arthropoda; class Insecta; order Diptera; family Tephritidae; genus Anastrepha; species Anastrepha fraterculus. The sequence goes on along the minus strand of JAYXIM010004171.1, from coordinate 16,950 downwards.
GGGACTGTGGACAAATCTTTACAAGGAAACAGTTCATTTTGGCGGCCTTTATAGATATAAGGCGCGCCTTCAATAAAGTTAGGGGTGAGTCAATTGTCTATTTAGTGCAGAGACTAATGATACAGAGAAATATTTGACTCTGGATTTCGGCCCTGCTAGGCTGTAGGCAAATTAGTATATTCAAATTGACTAGTTTCTTGCATTGGGGTACACCTCGGGGTGGTGGCCTCCCGCCTCTGCTTTGTCAAGTAGCTATTGACGAAGTTCTAACTTGTTAAATGGAGGTTGGGTAAATAGTAACTGTAGTAGCATACACCTGTGATGTGGTTTATATGGTATTATGACCATTTCGCTCAGTAGTTAATGTACTACTATGGGAGTCTTTTTGGATATAGCTCTCTATAATGCCACTTTCGACAGTATGTGCAGCTCTGCCAGTAGACATGGTGTAGACCGGGTGCTGGTAAATTGAATTCCTTCAATGCTAGCACAAAGAATCGTCAGGGTGCGGGCGGGGGAGCATCTACTGGTGTCCCCCGGCGTTCATAGAGGCTGCCCCCAAGGTGGTGTGCTGTCTTCACTACTCTGGTGCATGGTGATCGCTCCTCTAGTCACCACTTTAACGGCTTGGGAGTCTACGCACAAGCATATGCGGACGATGTTGCCTATTTGGTAACAGGCCCTTCACTTATGAACATCTGCAGGAAAGTGCAGGAAACTCTGTATCTGATTAACACTTGGTGCTGTACGAATGGGCTATCGGCAAACCCCACCAAAACTTGTATTGTGCTCTTTACCTGAAGGAGGAAGCTTGATGCACTCGTTCTGTCTAAGCTAAAAGGAGTCACTATCCTGCTATCCAAAGAAATCAAATATTTTGGAGTGATTCTCGATAGTAAACTTCTTTAGAAGTCACACGTTGAAACAAAGGCACCCAAAGTACTGACAGCTTTCTGGCAGTGCAAAGGTGTCTTTGGGAAAACGTGGGGTCCTATAGATCCACACGGATATGATAAGACCAATTATCACCTATGCATCAGTGGTCTGTACAAGTAGACTCTCTCTCGTTGGAGTCAGGAGGACCTTATCGATACTACAACGCACTGTGGCCATCTGTTGCACCGGGGCTTTTTCGACTACGTCAGGCCCGGCATTAGGTGATCTGATTGGTCTACCACCACTTGATGCTTTCATCCAAGGAGAGGACTTCAAGGCCATCTGTAGGCCGAAACACCATGGGAATTGGTAGAGCCCCTGTCCGGCATTGGAAAACAGAGAAGGCATGGACTTCGATCCAACGATTCTCTCCTTGCCCTTTGACTCCATGCCATCAAAAGTCGTACTTGAAAAGAGATACAGTGTAGTGCTGCCAGAGGCTCAGTTGTGGTCAAACTAAAAATGAACCCGTAAACCCTGTTTTCGCATTCTCACGGATGGTTTTAGGACCGATCACGGCTCCGGCTTTGGGGTCTACGTGGAATCTAGCAGAATAAAACTGCACTTTGCTTTTGGAATGCATGCAGCTGTGTTTCAAGCGGAGGTGTATGCTGTTCAAGAAGCGATGAACTTTGTTGGGGAAAACAGATGGAGACGCAGATCTATATGTGTCTGCAGCGACAGCCAAGCTGCGCTCATGGCCTTAGACAGCCCCCAACCACATCAGGGGTAGTCGAGTCCTGTAAATCCAGGCTGAACTATGTCGGTAGACTTAATAGTCTGATACTAACATGAGTCTCGGGACACAAGGGTATCGTGGGTAACGAGACCTCTGACTCCTTAGCTAGGATGGGCTCTGAGGCCAACTTCTTGGTCCAGAGCCCGTTTTGCCACTCCCTTCTGCAGCCATCAAAGCCACAGTTAGAAAATGGGTTACTACAACCCACAAGCGAGCTAGGCAGGCTGAGAGAGGTTGCAGATGGACTAAACTGATGTTACCTGTCATGTCCGATCGTCTGTTGCAAACCCTCCTGCCATTAAGCAGGAGTGAGTGCAGGCGGCTGGTTGGACTGATGGTGGGCCACTTTTTGTGGGCAAAGCATATGGAAAAGTTATGCATCTCAGACAGTGTACTCTTCCCAGCTTGTGAAGAGGAGGATGAGTCGGCAGACTACATCCTGTGCATCTGCCCCGCCTTCGCTCGAATCAGGTTTGAGGTCTTTGGCACTTATGTGTTAAGAAGCGACCATCTTGGCTCCCTGGCACCACAAGATCTACTCAGATTTCTTAGGAGATCGGGTAGATTTAAAGAAAATTAAAAGGGAATCCAAGTGTAGTACAATGGACTTAATTAATGTCTGAAAACGAAATTGTATCAGCGGTGCCCAGAAGGTCGGCTCCACTTACTTACCATCGACTTTTACTTTATTTCCATCGCTGCTCAGCGATATGAAATCAGGTTAAATTAGGTTGACTTCTGAAGGTAATCTCTCAAGGCACAGTGGTTTTCTATAAATTAGCCAATTTATTTATTTGCTTAAAATTGCCGAATACTCGTAATTCTAGTTGTTTTCAGACAGAAGTTTATGCGATCTTGCAGGCTTAAAAAATGCTTGAAGAACGTAGAAGCAAGCGAGATATTGACATTTTAAAAAGTTAATTAAGCAGCCATTAAGGCTCTGACGACGTCTGGGTGGTTTACCAAGTGGTGTATCAAAATTGGATTTTTTATACTAATTGGGCTTGCCCTGTCTCACTCAGACAACACCTCCCCCACCACCACTAGTTTGCAAATGCAAGTTTACTACATGGTCGGATTTTCGTATAAATTTCACTCTCTTATTTTACTGCACGCTTTCGCTTCCTTCAGATTATGCCACTAGCTTTTTAAAGAGATTTTGCAGTCCGGTTGAAGGTAAGAGAAAGTGCCGTAATATATTTTAAATCCTATTGTCTTGTACATTTTGAATGCATTCACGAAAGTATTAAACAAACACACTTTTACTCATGCCATTTGACTTGTATAGAAATGAAGGTACAACACCGATGCGTAAATTCAGACAAAAGGAGAGACATCGTTATAAGCAATTATATATATAAGTAATTATATATATGTGTGTATTTATATATATTTACTAGCAAACCCGGCCCCCTTCGCTGGGCACACTAAAATAGAATAGATATGGTTTAGAACAGAAAATATATGGTTTTCATATTATTTATTTCTTTATTCTTTATTCAAGCGCTTTGGCATAAACAATATTTTTTGTTTTTCTATTTGTTTTTGAGTAAATATAAAATATAAATTGAAAATCAGGAAAAAAAGAAGATTGTTTTTAAATTTCAAATCAACGTATATGAATCGTCTTTTTTCCTGATCATCCATGAACTTTTCGTTTCAATTTATATGTTTTATTAAGCATTGGAGCACGAACACATAATTTCATTCGGATTTCACATTAAATTCTCAAATTTCGTAAAAAATTATTCACTATTCCAAAATCCACTCCAAAAAAATTCACAAACAATTTTTACATGTTGCACTTACGTTTTTTCCTTATGGCATCCAAATCAGAAAGAACTATTGACACATTGTAACTCACACTGTCAATTTAACAGTTCAGTTCCGCCCCAAGCGTTAAAAAAGTAAGCGACATTATGGCTGGTTCAAAAGAACGCTGTACCCGTTGCCAGTGCTCCGAATTACAACCAAACTTTACAAAACCCATTTTCAATACTTACTTAACAATGTGGGTAAGTTTGGTTTAATTCGGTGCAAAGACACGGCGGGTCCACGTTTTGGCATATATTTCGAGACCCTAGTCATCAATAGGTATGAAAATTACCCCATATTAAAGCACTTATCAACAGCTTTCATTTGATATCCATATTGTACAAACACATTCTAGGGTCCACGTTTTGGTCTCTATCTCGAGACCCTAGTCACGGAGCGGATGGAAATACTCCAACTACAGCATTCACCAACAGCTTCCATCTGATACCCATATTGTACATACACATCCGAAGGTTACCCGGGTCCACGTATTGACCTATATCTCGAGACCCTATCTACCAATAGGTATCCAAACTATACGGAAACCATCTTCAATACCTCCTTAACAATGTGTGTAAGTTTGGTTTAATTCGGTGCAAAGACACGGCGGGTCCACGTTTTGGCATACATTTCCAGACCCTAGTCATCAATAGGTATGAAAATTACCCCGTATTAAAGCACTTATCAACAGCTTCCATTTGATACCCATATTGTACATACACAACCAAAGGTTACCCGGGTCCACGTTTTGACCTATATCTCGAGACCCCAGTCACGGAGCGGCATGAAAAATACTCTGTACTAAAGCATTCACCAACAGCTTCAATTTGATATCCATATTGTACAAACACATTCTAGGGTCCACGTTTTGGTCTCTATCTCGAGACCCCAGTCACGGAGCGGCATGAAAAATACTCTGTACTAAGCATTCACCAACAGCTTGAATTTGATGTCCATATTGTACAAACACATTTTAGGGTCCACGTTTTGGTCTCTATCTCGAGACCCCAGTCACGGAGCGGCATGAAAAATACTCTGTACTAAAGCATTCACCAACAGCTTCAATTTGATATCCATATTGTACAAACACATTCTAGGGTCCACGTTTTGGTCTCTAACTCGAGACCCCAGTCACGGAGCGGCATGAAAAATACTCTGTACTAAAGCATTCACCAACAGCTTCAATTTGATATCCATATTGTACAAACACATTCTAGGGTCCACGTTTTGGTCTCTATCTCGAGACCCCAGTCACGGAGGGGCATGAAAAATACTCTGTACTAAAGCATTCACCAACAGCTTCAATTTGATATCCATATTGTACAAACACATTCTAGGGTCCACGTTTTGGTCTCTAACTCGAGACCCAAGTAACGGAGCGGCATGAAAAATACTCTGTACTAAAGCATACACCAACAGCTTCAATTTGATATCCATATTGTACAAACACATTCTAGGGTCCACGTTTTGGTCTCTATCTCGAGACCCTAGTCACGGAGCGGCATGAAAAATACTCTGAACTAAGGCATTCACCAACAGCTTCCATTTAATACCCATATTGTACATACACATCCGAAGGTTACCCGGGTCCACGTTTTGACCTATATCTCGAGCCCTATCCACCAATAGGTATCCAAACTATACGAAAACCATCTTCAATACCTTCTTAACATTGTGTGTAAGTTTGGTTTAATGCGGTGCAGACACGGCCAGTTAGCGAACACACACAAAAAGTTGACTTTATTTTATATATAAGATTTTTTTCAGTTTGTGTCCGAAAAATCCAAATATCTTACGGAACCCTATTTTTTTCCAAAATAAAATGTAATCCATGTTACTCTTGGATAATGTAGTTTTCGAATGGTGAAAGAATTTTTAAAATCGGTCCAGTAGTTTTTGAGCCTATTCGTTACAAACAAACAAACAAACAAACAAACAAACAAACAAACAAACAAAGTTTTCCTCTTTATAATATTAGTATAGATAAGTAACTACAGCTATGGACAGAGAAATAGAGCACTTCCTTACAATAATTGATGATTATATTTTCTGGATGACTTACAATGGTTGATCTATTGTGCACCCTATGATGTCTATTGACTGTTAAGTATGCTTATGAATTGTACCAGCTCCTTCTGAGGGAGTGATTGAAGGTCTTCATCTGTAAGCATGAACTTGTTTAAAAACATTTTCCTTCTATGCGTCAACCCCGGACATTCGATAATGAGATGTTCTATAGACTCCTCATCTTCGCAGCAAAATTTGCAGGTGCTGGTGTTAGTTATGCCTAATTTATGTAAGTGTTTGTTGCAGGTGAAGTGAGAGTGCGAATGCTCTTTTTGTTTAACGTGAGGGCCATGTTAGCTCTTTTAGCGTTGAAACTTAGGAACTTTTTGGAGTGTCTAAGACCCTCTACGTTGTTCCAATGCTGATTTAATAGAGTTTTGGCCCAGTATTTTATTTTTTGTTTCAGGTTGTTTTTGTTGAATCGGAATATAGGACTAGGCCCGATGAAGTTTTCATCTGCCCCTTTTTTGGCTTGAAAGTCTGCCTTTTCGTAGCCGTCACATCCCTCATGTCCCGGTACCCAAATTAATGAAACATTGTTTTTGGATGCCAGGTTATTGAGTGCCTTGTGGCATTCTAAGAGAGTTTTTGAGTTGTAGGTATAGCTATCTAAAGCTTTTAGAACTAATTGGCTGTCATGATGTTTGCTGCTTCCATTATTGCGTATAGTTCCGCTTGGAAGATAGTGGTGTCCCTGGTGAGAGTGTATGATTTGTGGATTCTGGGCCCCACTACTCCTGCTCCTACACCATAAAGTGTTTTTGATCCATCAGTGTACCATTTTTGTGAATCATCATTCATCCATTTCGGGTTTGTTTTGCACTCGATCCTTTCAGGAAAGGTAACTGTGTATCCTTTTGTGAAACAGAGGGTTGGGTCAATGTGGTCTGAAACTTGGATATTTAGGTGACCGGTGAGGTTGCCCAATTCGAAATTTTCTTTCATGTGTAGCATGATTGCTTGCGTAGCTGCTTCCTCTTGGATTGCTATATGAAGTGGTGGGAGATTAAGGAGTGCTTCCATGCCAGCTGTTGGGGTAGTTCTCATAGCCCCTGTGATGCATAGGCAAGCAAGCCTTTGTACTTTTCCCAGTTTGGTTATCGCTGTTTGTTGGATAGATTTGCTCCACCATACTAGTGCCCCATACAGTATGATTGGTCTAACCATTTGGGTGTATATCCAGAGGGCCATACTAGGGCTGAGGCACCAGGATCTCCCTAGTAGTTGTTTGGTTGTCCACAAGGATTTCGTGGCTTTTTTTGTTATATTATTTATATGTGATTCCCAAGTGAGTTGTTTATCTAAGGTTAAACCTAGATATTTGACCTCTTCCTTTAGTTCTATCACTGTTTCATTTATTTTTAATGCAGGAAAATAGCTATTTTTACGCAAATTTTGTCTCTTATTTAGGTACTATTAGAATATAAAAACCCCAAAATAAATAACATATCAATATCTATAATTATAAAGAGCTCAAAAAATCGGAATTTATTACACTTTGAACTGGACACTGAAAAAGCTCACTATCGATCTGGAAGAAAACCGCAACTTAGTTATTTCTCATTGGTAAAATTTACTTATTAGTTACTCACTTGATTACTATATTGTTGACCGCCCATTATTTCACCTACGATATAAATTTTCTACTTACTTTTGGAATAGAGTTCCATGATACCTGACCTCCTTGCTATAATTCATTGGCGTTTTCAAATTGTTTTTTTTTTTTTGTTTTTTGCCTCACGCTAACCTTAATATCGCTCTACAGATTCTCAGTGGGTGGAAGGTCGGAGCTTTGCGCTGCCCAATTCAGAACTGCAATGTTTTTTTGGCAAAGCCAATTTACCACAACTTCTGCTGTATGCTTGGAATGGTTGTAATCCATAAATAACATGTTTGGTGGCATGCACTCGAAGGAAGATGGCTCCAGCCGCATTTTTTAAGATAAACAAATTTATCCATAATACCATTTATTCTTATTATGGGTCCAACTCCATTCTGTGAAAAGTAGTGTATCGGCGATTGAACTCGTTACTTTTTTCAGAATCAACTAAAATCCTCCTATCAAGACCAATCATATTAACTTTAGTTTCATCCGCATAAAGTATTATTTTTCAGAATTCTACTGCCTTCTATGGGCATTTGTATGACTAATAACGGGTTTTTTTGCCTGGCACAATATATTTTCATTGAGGCATCCTCGCATAAGCCTGCTTGATATATTCAGGCTATATCCCTCATTTATTTCCCGAGTTATATTTCGAGAGGACTTAAAAGAATTACGCTTACTTCTATTAACGACGTCCTTGTCCTGCTGAATTGTAGTCTTTCGTGCAGGCGTTTTTTGAATTTTCCTTCTTTTAAACATATTTTTATCTGCACTACACGCTCGACCCTTGTCAAAATAAATACATAATTTTTTTTTAAGTATTCATTGACATTTCATCATGGAAAGACTTACGCCTCAACAACCTTTACAAATCATAGAATTGCATTACAAAAAACGATGTTTTGTGAAAAGTGTTCATCGCGCGCTCAGGCCAACTTATGGTATTCAGCAGTGGGCCCCCATCATAATCATCAATAAACAAAATTCCAATATTTGGGCTGAAGAGCCTAAATCTATCCAGGAGCAACTATTATGTCCATTGAAAACAACCGTTTGATGCGGCCTAAGGGTTGAAGTTATCATCGGAACATAATTCTTCAAACATGAGGCTGGTGCCAATGTAACAGTGAACAGCGATCAGACAGCGCTACTTGTCATACAGCCCGTGAAACAATGAATTTGCTGTGTCGTCGTTTCGGTGAGTAATTAATCTCTCGTCGCGGATCAGAGGATGGAACATCAAGATCATGTCTTATCATACCCTTGGACTTTTATTTGTGAGGGTATGTAAAGTTTAAATGTTTTGGAGATAAACCAGCTTCGATTGAGATAATGGAAGCTAACATTACTAAAGTTACTCTCAAGATACCGACCGAAGTCTGCCAGCGAGTCATTCAAAATTGGTGTTTATGGATGGCCGAATTACGTCGCAGTTGTGGCCAACATTTGAAAGGAATTATCTTTAAAAAATAAATGTAACGAATGATTCTACACAGTTCAATCAGTTTCAATTTTCATTGTTTTATTTCAATTTAAAATCCGATACCTCTAAATTTATCACGCTTTTTAGCTGACATATTTCGTTGTCCAACGCAATAATTTGCATTTCAAGTAAATCAAGAAGGCCTTATTGTCCGATATTGTAGAGATATATTATATTGACATAAAAATTTGTAGGAATATCAGTAACTCTTCTAAGAAATAACCCTTGAGTGCGCTATCTCTCTGTCCATAACTGTATATACGTCTTTGTACGTGTATATCCCACTGCGCTGCCGGATCATCTGGGTAAATCCGGGAAATATTGTATTTAGGGAGACCTGAGTCAATGGCGTTTGGTCAAAACCTGCTGGTGAAGTTATTTTGGGTGAATTGCTTCCTGTCGAACAATAGATTGTCTTAGTGTAACGAATAGGCGAGAACAGAACAGAAAAGTTCGGATACTGGAATTATTTCACTTTTCCGCTATGAAATATGCACTCAAATTGCACGAGAATGGCATACAAATAAATTATTTTTGAGTACATTTCCATTAGTCTTATTTTGAAGTTCAATATTCCGGATTTACATCGACGATGCTGTATTCGTACGTATGCGCATACGAGTGCATATGCAGTCAATAAATGCATAGTGAAAGTTTTAATGGACTTCAAATTCAATTTCAACACAAAGTACACATCCATGAAGAGGCACAAAGCGAAGCAGATAAGTTGAGATGAAGAAAGCCCATAGGTGAAGGGGTAAAAGCATGCGAGAGTACACAATTGCAAATAAAGTGAGCCAACAAAAATGATTCAGAGGATATTGACGATTATGATGATGGTGGTGCTGCGAAGGGAAATGGCACTCTCGATACTTTCTACATACAAACACACATACGTCTGTATGAATATGGCAGTGCATCTTATGCACTAAAAGCTTTTCTGTGTACCAGCGGTAAAAGTGCAAGTCAGTTTGTGGTGTTAAGATAGCCAAAGAATATTAACCATGAGGAAATTTACATTAGGGTGCTTCACAAAACGATATTGTTGTTTGCTAACCAGTATCATAAAATCTATTATACCTTAAGGAGACAGATACCTGTAAACGGCCATATTTTCCCTGATTTTCATTAAAATTATTTAAAATGAAGAAGTCAATACATTTTTTTGAAAATTGGTATACAGTTTAGTTATACATTAAAATAATATAAAAAAATTCACATAGTAATATCAAAGTAATATCATAGAAAAGATGTGTGCAAAATTTCTGGGAGATCGGTCAATAACTTTTCGAGTTATCGTGTACGTCAATTTGAAAAATATAGTTTCGAGAAAAACGCGTCTAAAGTTTGAATACAACGTAACTATACCTCTCACAGCGCTCGAACGCAAAGAATAGAGTCGTCACGGTTGACGATCTATAATATAAGAAATACTTAAATTTACGTTCTAAAAATTTTTAGGCATATTCTTAAAGGATTATATTGGGTAGTCGAAAAAGTCTTTTCGTATTTTGTCAATAGATGTCGTTGGAGTCATCTATCTCCAGTGCTGCCAATCACATTGTGTCATGTCATATGGTGTTAAAAAGGTGACATTTTAAGCTTCATTTAACCAAAAAAAAATTAAGTTCTTAGAAGTTGAAAAAGGTTATAGCTGTTCAAAAATGAGTGACAATAATGAAGAAATTCGCTATATTTTGAAATTTTTGTATAAAAAAGGGAAGAATTCCACGCAAGCCATCAATGAAATTTGTGAAGTTTACGGAGACGATGCTGTATCAGTTCGTGCAGCACATCAATGGTTCGCTCGCTTCCGTTCTGGAAATTTTGATGTGAAAGATGCACCTCGCTCCGGTCGACCTATCTTTGAAAAAATCGATGAAATTATGGAAAAGATTGACCAGGACCGCCACATAAGCTGCCATGACATCGCCAAGGCACTAAACATTCATCATCAAACGGTTTTGAACCATTTAAAAAAGGCTGGTTACAAAAAGAAGCTCGATGTTTGGGTACCACATGAATTGTCTGTGAAAAATTTAATGGACCGAATTAACATGTGCGATTCTTTTCTGAAACGAAATGAAATCGAACCATTTCTGAAGCGAATGGTAACAGGAGACAAAAAGTGGATCAAATACGACAATAATGTGCGAAAAAGATCATGGTGCAATGGTGGTGAAGCTCAACAAATGGTCCAAAGCCAGGATTGACGCCTCGAAAGGCTATGCTGTCTGTTTGGTGGGATTGGAACGGAATCATCCACTATGAGCTGCTCCAGCCTGCTCGAACGATTGATTCTACACTTTACTGTAAACAACTGATGAGATTGAAGCAAGCAATCGAAAAAAAAAACGGCCAGAACTGATCAGCAGAAAGGGCGTCGTCTTCCATCAGGACAACGCTAGGCCACACACATCTTTGATGACTCGGCAAAAACTGGGAGAGCTTGGCTGGGAAGTTTTGATGCATCCACCATATAGCAATGACCTTGCACCATCGGACTACCATTTGTTTCGGTCAATGCAGAACTCCCTTAATGGAGTAAAGTTGGCTTCAAGAGAAGCCTGTGAAAATTACTTGTCGCAGTTTTTCGCCGAGAAACCACAAAAGTTTTACACTGATGGAATAATGTCTCTAGAAGAAAAATGACAAAAGGTGGTCGACCAAAATGGTACATATTTGGTTTAATAAAGTTCATTATAAATATAAAAACAACTGAGTTGAAGTTTGATTAGAAATACGAAAAGACTTTTTCGACTACCCAATATTAACATTTTATGAAAAAAAGTTTTATTTCCAAATTTTACAGGTATCTGCCCCTTAAGACACAAATAATGCGGAAAAGTATTAAAATATCAGAAAACGAATTTTTTCTTTAGAAATAAATTTAATTTTTTAAAATATTTTTTTCCACTAAATCTCTGCAGATGAGAGAAGAGTCTAAAAGGTTTAAAGGTATGCATCAAAATGGTTCAGATTTTAGTTGCTATTTTTGACTATTTCTGATAAAGTTCGGTTCGGACCGATTTTAGCACTTCATCTCTTTTTTATTGAAATATTTAACTATGATACAATTCTTTAGTAACTAAGACGTTAAACGCACGTAACTGTATACAAATTAGAATTTCAGTTTTTAAATATTATTAAATGAGAAACGCTTTAAGCTAAAAAATCTGCATTGTACATGAAATTGCTTTTACTTTCGTGAAATGCTGAAAGTTGCCAAATAATTTCGATAACAACGCTGAAATGCCTGTCAGCATACTTGGCAACAAGTTTTTCGATTTTTGTAATTTATGAGATCAGAAGCGCTTGCCAAATGCATTATTATGAGGATGCAACGAGTCTTAACATTTTATCGTATTTTATGTTAGTTTTTGTTTCCTCTCTTCGTTATACCGGCAAGCATTTTTTCACTAGCAGATATGTTTTTTTTTGTTTTTGTATGCAGATACATATGTATGTATGAAAATTAGTTTTTAGATGCCTGCCGGTTGGTGTGCAAATACGCTTTTATTATACATTTATTACGGGTACATGTACATGGACAATTATGTATGGAAATGCTAGGCTGTGGACATATTCTGCATAAGAAGGAAGTAGTTCGATTTAGTATTAAAAAAAAAATTATTATTTTTAGCTTTTTAATTTCATGCAGGAAGATACATATTTCGATTGACAAAGCTATTTCATCATAATACTAGGAAGAAGAAAGATTGCGATTGACTGGTTTGTTATGACTGACTGACGATGATTGACAGTGTGTTAAATAATTATAGAACAGCCACATATTACAGTAAAGCTTTTGGCAGGTCTTGATTGCGTTTCTCGTAACAGCATATGGGACTCGTTACACAGTCGGAGGATCCCAGCAAAACTAATATCTCTCGTACACGCGCACTACAACAACTTTAAATGCAGGATTTTGCACAATGGCATTTAATCTGTCTAAAATCATTCCCACTAGTGCTGGCGTACGGTAAGGCTGCCCGTTGTCTCCTTTATTATTCCAATTGTTATTGATGATATACTAGAAAGCAGTATTGAGGCGAAAAGAAGAGGTATTTATTGGAACTTCTATGAACATCTCGAAGACCTTGCCTATGCCGATGATATATGCCTTATCTCCGTCAAACACACTGACATTCAGAACAAAGTTGACGATCTGTCCTCAACATCATTGAATGCAGGGCTATAAATCAATCACAAGAAAATGAAAGCCATGAAAATTCAATCTACCAGCAGCCGCCCGTTCCTCTTAAATGGTGATCAAATTGAGAACGTTGACACCTTTACCTACTTGGGTAGTATCATTGCCGTTGAAGACAGTGCGAAACTAGACGTTATCGCCAGAATAAATGAAGTGAACGGCGCGTATACACATCTCCGAGCTATCTGGTCTTCGTGCATCTTCAGCGTACATACAAAATTACGGATCTTTAAGACAAATGTACTATCAGTACCCTTGCATGGATCGGAAAAGTGATTCACATATAATTGGATTGAAAACAAAATTCAAAGCTGTGTGAATAAATGTTTACGCAGGATATTGAAGATCTGATGGCACAACACCATAAGTAACGACGACCTATGCAAGAGATACAAAATCCAGGCGGTATCTAACATGATAAAACTGCGAAAGTGGAGGTGGATTGGGCATACGCTTACAAGGACGCAAATGAAATCTATCGTCAAGCACTAGATTGGAATCCACAAGGTGCTCGCAAGGTTGGCCGTCCAAAAATATCTTGGAGAAGAACTGTCCAGAAGGAAGTTGAAACGTCAAAATCAAGTTTTTTGCAAACAATAGAATCAGATGGAGGTGTTTTACTGAGGAGAAACAGGGACCGATGATGATGACATATTGGCAAGTTTTGACAATTTAAGGTATTTGCTTTTTACTTCACATTTTATAAAAATATATCTGGTTTATTCTTCTCTAAAAACAGTATAAACTCAGGTTTGAAACAGTGGGCAACTTAGAAAAAAAAATTAAAAACATTTGCATCATAATTTCGCGCTTTTTCATCAGAATCTTAGAAAAAGTTTTATAGGCCATTGGATTTCATCGGTATCTTAAGGTGAAAGTATATTTAAAGTGACAAAAAACGCGCATTGATTTGTAACAGGTTTTTTTGTTTTTTTTTCTTGTTTTCTTTTATTGTTTTTTGTTCTCTATATAACGAATGTTCGAGTATTTTTGTATATAAAAAACATCGTCAGCAAAATAATTGTCAAATATCTGTACGACTTTTTAGTCGCTTTAAACTTGCACTTCATTGGAGTAAAATTTAATGGTCTGTAAAACTAAATACCTGAAATTTTTTCAAAAATTCTAATTAAAGGTATAAAATTATTATTTTTTTTTTCATTTTCACAAATTTTGCCACTTCAATCTACAATAGACTTATAGCAAAGATAGATAAATGGTATGGCAGACAGTTCGGCGAAGTGAACTTCTACATTACTCAGATGCTATTAGAACATGGGTATTTTCGAAAATATCTAAACCAAATAGAGAAAACAGAAACCAATGAAGGCATTTACGGAGATACAGAGCACAAATTTTGAAAATGTGAGAGATGGAAATCAGATCGTAAAGCTGTCGAAGCAGTCTAGGTCCTTTAAGAGCAGACGAAATCATCCAAAAAACGGTAGAAAGCGAGAGCGAGTTCCAAGCATTTGAAATGCACAGAAATGCTATCTACTTTGAAGAAGATCCGATAGCATGATGCTGGCTCCAAAACTCTCGAGACTGGAAGCAGGAAGAGTAGAAGAGGCAGGACGCCTACTTGGATCTTCTCTGTCTTCGATGAAATACTACCGTAGTTCCAGAGCAGAGAAAACATCGAGGAAAGGAATAGCGACGATTATTTACGTGGCACATCACTCGACGCAGCAGACGACAGTGGGTGTAAATGCATTAGGCTTTAATTTCGACGTCATAACGATTTATGTATATAAGTCTCATCAGCAGTTAGGATCCTTTTGTATAAATTTGAATCGTAGGTGATACCTTTCAATAACTCCTAGGTGGTGCCTTTGCAATGATTCTTTTAGTCTAAATTTTAGAAAAAAAAAATTTAAAGCACCTGTTGTTTTAAATTCGTTGAATCAGTTTTAATAAACCAAATATTCAGTTCTATTCTATGACTTATTGCTACTCATTATATAAAATTAAGTATCCTTTCGGAAGATTTATAATTTTTTACAAATGGCGTATTACATCAAACATATTTGACGCTTGGGAACTAGGCAGCTGCAGCTGACAAACAGACAATCGCTGGAGCACGCCATGGCAAAATAAAGATTCCCAACGCTGGATGCCTTAAATATAACCTGGTGGAGGTGTAGAAAAGAAAGATTATCAATAAACCTTTCCGAAACCACTACATACTATCCCATTCACCAGGAAAAGGGTTCTAAATATACCCACTCTGGGAATAAATGGAATAAAGGTACCTCCAAAGGAAGAGGTTATATACCTAGGAATTATCTTGGATAAAAAACTCACTTGGGAGGCCCATCTCAACTCAGTAATAAAAAAACAACGAACAACCTTTGGACAACAAAACAACTCTTGGGTAAATCCTGGGGTATGAACCCTAAAATGGCCTTCTGGATCTACACCCAAATGGGAAGGCCTATTTACTATTATATGGGACTGTGGTATGGTGGGTTAAACAAATCAAACTACTGCTATATCATAGTATAGCCTGGACCATGGGGAGAACTACCCCAACTGCTGGCATGGAAGCGCTTTTAAATTTACCACTGCCAAATTTAGCAATACAAAAGGAATCTATGTACTATGTAAGCACCCTCTTTTTATATGGAAGAAAAACTTAAACCAGAAGATCTTACTGGACACTTCAATATCTTGAACAGGGTTCAACATGCAGCATGCATGACCCAGGCGAAGACCACATGGAACCCGCCCTGATTTTTATAAAGAGATCCAAGGTTATCCTCCCGTCTAGGGAAGAGTGGAACACTAACCCAACATGGCTAAAGGATGATTCACAAGAATGGTACACAGATGGGTCCAAAACGCTCCAATGAGTAGAAGTAGGAAAAGTGGCGACTTGAGCTCACAAACCCCTAACACTAAGAACAGATACTACGATTTTCCATGCAGAGCTCTTCGCCATAATGGAAACAGTGGAAATCATATCCAAAAGAGGGTTCGAGAAAGTAAAAATTAAAATACTTTCGGACAGCCAATCGGTTGTCAAAGCCTTGAATAGCTTCACATTCAAGACAAAAGTCTTAAAAGAGTGTAACAAAGAGTGTAATCAGATCTCACAGCGTTAGGTCTCAAACAGCGAAATGTCAGAAATTGGAGTGATTGGATAGACCACGTAACTCGTAGCTGCCGCGTAAATACTATGAAGTTATGTACTATCTACTATATTGTAATAAAATAATATTCCAAAATTTCTTCTCTTCTGTTTAGAGTTATCATTTTAAGTTCTCAAGCTCTGAAAAAAAAACACCCGCTATAAGGAGATCAACTCACAACATTATTACTGGCAATTATAATTACTATACAAAATCATCCCCAATCACGTTCCAATAAGCAATCCCCTGAATCAAATAACAGCACAAACAAAAGCAACATCATAAATACAAATTCAAAAAGAAAAAATTAGAAATGCAAATGCAGAAATCATCATCAGCAACAGCAGCAACATTGTTGGCAACCGTTGTTGGCAAGCTTTTGTTATCGCCCGCCGACAAAAAACAACTACGACAATGGCATTTCTATTGCCACTCTATGAGTCAATTGGAACACCAAATAAAGCACACAGTTCGACTTACAAAAACAATACAAAAAAGGCATAGAAAATAAAATATAAGTAGCGCTCCTTGCAGCAATATGCCGTTTCTGATTTACTTAATGGCTCTCTTTAGCAGCCATAGTAGCCTGTATGTATGTGCATATGTATGTATGTATGCATTTATGTATGTATATGTGATATGGTTTTAGAAATGTTGAGTGTTGCTTATTTCTGTTGCATTGCGCTGTATGAATTTTGCATTGGGAGCAAGGCATTGTTGTTGCTGGTATTGTCTGCATTTGTGTGCATTGTTCTTAAAACCAGTAATTTTCTTCAAATGCTTTCATTCCATTATGGGAAAATTGGGCTTAATACCACATTATGGAGCTGCCGTCTAGCAAAAATCTATTTTATTTTTAAATCAGATATTCCAAGAAGTGGTTTATTCAGATTTGATTATTTTGCTATGCTGCAAATTCTGTTAATTAAAGTTTAATTTCGAAAATATCTCGATTTGCCT
>JAYXIM010004167.1:0-46236 GCA_037575425.1 Anastrepha fraterculus | reverse complement strand
CCTAGTACAGCATAGATTTGTCATTCTGACAAAAATCTAAGTAGCTTACCCTCAAATACTAAGCAAAAAGCATCACAATCTTCAAAATCTTTGCAGTCACTTAGCTACAAACCCATACTCGAACACGCTGACTTTGAGGCTCTCAGAAAGCTATGAGCAAATTTCGCAATACTTCTGTTGTGTCAGTCACTTTGCATGTGTGAAAATTCACGTGTAAACAACCACACACACATACAGGCGCATGCTTTTGTTTATTCTCAAAGCCTAAGCGAATTGAATTAAGTTGCATTGAACGAAAGAAGAATATAATCAATTCCTATAAGTCTCGACACCTGAGAGATCAGTGCGATAAGACATGAACAGGTCATAGCAGTACATTGTTCGAATGTACAGGTCGCAACATAGAGGAGGCATAAGCAACATAGTTACATACAAACACACATATTTATAGGCAAGGTAAAATTGGAAAAAAGCCGTAGGTGCTCATTAAAATATTCGACACTTTGCAAAGACGTTATTGCCAAAGGAAACCAAAGGAAATCAATATGCAATTAGAATAAGAAAATTAACACAAGGGGAATGTAAGATTGAGATGAATTTGTATAGGTGGCACAATTTAATAACGCAAAGCATAGCAACATAATCACAGATACAGTCACTCACACCTTATTTGATACAGATATGATTTTTTTGTAAAGTGTTATATACAAGGTGAAGTCCAAAATAATTCGAAATTCAAAAATCGGGCTCAACACTCTATAACTACAACTTTATTTTACAAGAATTTTTTTACTTTTTACAGATCCATCAACATTTCAATAAAGAATGATGCAGACCGTGGAGCAACTCTTTTTCATTGTAATTTGGGTCACGTGATTTTTTATATACTAATTTTTGTAAAGAAAACTTCAAATACATTTTTTTATAAAGTTTAAGTACTAATAAACAATGTATACATTTTTTTTTATATTTATTTCTATTGTTATCCCTTCTAAAAAGAGTTTTTCTTTTAG
Organism: Anastrepha fraterculus; assembly: GCA_037575425.1. Classification (NCBI taxonomy): domain Eukaryota; kingdom Metazoa; phylum Arthropoda; class Insecta; order Diptera; family Tephritidae; genus Anastrepha; species Anastrepha fraterculus. The sequence goes on along the minus strand of JAYXIM010004167.1, from coordinate 45,223 downwards.
CGCAGTTTTGGCGCTGCTGGACGTATGCTTTTTTTTTGTTTTTGACGTGATAACGTCTTATAATTCGATTTAGCCGGCTGCACGCACGAAAAAATGTGTCGTTACCTTGCTCATATGTCGTTACCTTGCTCATTGCCGTTACCTTGAATGAACTGCAAGCGAAAGCGCGGAACGAACGACAAAGCAAACAAAGCAAACGAACGGCAACGTTCGACATCTTGCTCTCTCCTACTTAAGTGAGCGTATATGTGTATGTATATGCGCATATGTACATATATAAATTCACGTATTTGTATTTGCATATGCCTTCTTATTGATTATTATTAATTTGATTTACTTGAAGAATTTAAAATAAAACCAAGTTTGTTAATAATACCTGTTGTTTTAATGTTATTATTATTTTTTGACGTGATAACGTCTTATAATTCTATGTAGCCGGCTGCACGCACCAAAAAGTGCTTGAACAGCATGTTATGTTATGTTATGTTATGTTATGTTATGTTATGTTATGTTATGTTATGTTATGTTATGTTATGTTATGTTATGTTATGTTATGTTATGTTATGTTATGTTATGTTATGTTATGTTATGTTATGTTATGTTATGTTATGTTATGTTATGTTATGTTATGTTATGTTATGTTATGTTATGTTATGTTATGTTATGTTATGTTATGTTATGTTATGTTATGTTATGTTATGTTATGTTATGTTATGTTATGTTATGTTATGTTATGTTATGTTATGTTATGTTATGTTATATTATGTTATGTTATGTTATGTTATGTTATGTTATGTTTTGTTATGTTATGTTATGTTATATTATATTATGTTATGTTATGTTATGTTATATTATGTTATATTATGTTATGTTATGTTATGTTATGTTATATTATGTTATGTTATATTATGTTATGTTATGTTATGTTATGTTACGTTATGTTATGTTATATTATGTTATGTTATATTATATTATGTTATGTTATGTTATATTATGTTATGTTATGTTATGTTAAAGTATATTATGTTACGTTATGTTATGTTATGTTATGTTATGTTATGTTATGTTATGTTATATTATGTTATGTTATGTTATGTTATGTTATGTTATGTTATGTTATGTTATGTTATGTTATGTTATGTTATGTTATGTTATGTTATGTTATGTTATGTTATGTTATGTTATGTTATGTTATGTTATGTTATGTTATGTTATGTTATGTTATGTTATGTTATGTTATGTTATGTTATGTTATGTTATGTTATGTTATGTTATGTTATGTTATGTTATGTTATGTTATGTTATGTTATGTTATGTTATGTTATGTTATGTTATGTTATGTTATGTTATGTTAAAGTATATTATGTTCTGTTAATGTTAACTCATTCTCTATATCCATACAAAATATCTATCAAACAAAAAAATTAAAATTTTCTTTTGAAAAATGCAACCATTCAATCAGTATTTTCTTATGACGTTATCACGTTAAACTATCGTCAGTAAACCGACTTTACAGACAACCTCTTTTTGTTTTTAGTTTTTGTTTCCTTGTTCACTCCTCTCCGGAGCATAGGGCCTCGACAAGACTCTTCCATCGTACACGGTTCTATGCCTTTTGTTTTTGCGCCGTCCCATGAGATGCCCACATCTGCTAGTTCGCGCAGCATCGACCTTTTCCAAGTGGTTCTTGGTCAACCGCGACCTTTCGGGTTCCGGCCCTCTGCCGTTCTCGTGACCTTTCGGGTTCCAGTCCAGTGCCATTCTCGTGATGCTATCTGGTGGTTTTCGTGTAACATATTCATCGCCACTTTCTGCGCTTGAATTGCCTAAGGATGGGTTCCTACGTATGTAACCCCTTAATATAAATTTGGTCTTTGAAATTTTCCGCAACAAATTCGGGCTCTAATAGATACGTAAAAAAATTTAAGGTAGAAGACTGGTGCGCACATAAGAAACTGGCCAAAGTCGTTTAGGCGGTTATTGCCCCAATCAAAAAGAAGTAGCAGCTAACTAACTTCGTAAAATAACTATTATTTTCTAGTTGCCTTTGGCGCGGCAATCTTAATAATCTAATCCAAACACACTGAGGCACTCATACTTGCACGAAATCAGTCTTTACCAAATCCATGCGCCGAATTCGAGTGAAAATTTGTTCACATACCAACAACATTTTGCGATCAAGAATATCTGGCGCAACACACACATCGCTACACATTGATATATTTTCACTGCAACACAATCGAATCAGTGGTTTGCCTTTATTTTGGTTGATGAGATTTTTGTCTGTCTTGATTCGCTCGGATCCATGTGTCATATCTAGCATCTTATCTCAATGTTGCAGTTTAATTCGTTTAGAAACGCTAAAATGCGCGCGTGTGTATGTGTGCAACACCCACTACCCCAGCCAACCAGCAGACAGCCGGGAAAACAGCAACGCAACAATATGAACAACAATAAAACCAGCGACAACCACATTGTTGATGTGATTTTTACGACAATTGCGATAAATATACAATTTTTTTGTTTCTTCCACCGGCAGTCAAAACACCCTCGCACACAGTTGTAATTTGATTTCGGCTCCCTTCAAAAGTGAACAACGTCGTCAACGTTTCCAACAACGCTGACATCCCTGACATCAGCGCTAACAAATGCGCACAAATACCGCAAATCCTTAGGATTTGTCGTATGCCAACTCATGTGGGGAGTGTTGCCACCAAAGTGTGCACTCGCACATACACACACGCGCGTACATATACATAATATTACAGCAACTACACATAAATGCAAGTATGTGTCACAAGCGGGGGAGTGCGCGCGTCCTTCTCGGCTTTGTTTGACGCGTGTGCCATAAGCGAGGTAATTCGTTTAACTGCCTCCCGTTTGCCATCTCATTCACCAGTGAGCGTAGCTCACTCTCTCTCTCGCTAAATATCAGCCATCATCTACCCAACTATGTTGGGATTTCAACAGTCATTCAAGGAGTTGACATTTGTTTTGTATAAGTCAGCGATAAGCAAATGTTAATTTTGGCCATTTAATTGGTGGCTTTAAAGCCACTTTTTTACGCTTTGCATTCGTTTGTATGTGTGCAGGGGTGTTTTGTTGGCACAAGCGGGAGGTTTATAACTTCTAAACATTCAGATAATAATTTTTATTTGCAACAATTAAACATTTACTTGACTTAATGATTCTTTTAAAATATTTTGACTAAATGCAAAGAGGAAGATGATGTAGTAAATACCGCCAAAGGCGCTTATAAACTCATTTTTGTGAAGAGCATTAAGTGGAGCAACTCGAACGGATATTTAAAGTTACTCGAATGGACATTTAAAGTTACTCAAGGAACAAAATCTAGTGATGGCTAAATGAAAATATACCCCATTTAGATAGCCTTAAATATGGAAAGGGATCGTGAGAGAGAAGGAGTTTTGTTGAGCAGGCTTGAATCGGTAAGCAACTGATTTTCCAAGTAGTTGGCAAAACCTTTTTAAAAACTACTGAAATAAAGGGAAAGCAGGAAAAACGCTGGGTGAAATCTAGGCGAGGAATGCAATAAGTAGAACTTCTCCCAGAAAGAGCACTAGATATCTAAGTAAACGACGACCGTACGAGCCAGCTAACTAAGCAACTGTTTCCTGAAAACAAATATACAGTAGAGACTCAATACTTGCGACACAAGATTTTCTTCATTGCGTACTCAATGCGGTAACTTTTCCATGGTGTTGTCTCGTAATGGCAAAGAGAAAATTTACGCTGCTTACAATAAAAGAAAATATGATATTTTTCTTCTTAATTTGCGCTATAACCGTTTACGCGATTTTGGCCGAGTTTAACAAAGCGTACGAGTCGTGTCTTTCTCGTGCCAACCGGCCCCAGTTGGACACACTAAGTGAAGTCAAGTCCTTCTCCACCTGATATTTCCAACGTAGAAGAGGCCTTCCTCTTCCTCTGATACCACCAGCTGGTATCGCATCGAATACTTTCAGAGACGGAGGGTTTGTATCCATTCGGACGACGTGACCCAGCCAAAGTAGCTAGATCTTTATTCGCTGTGCTATGTCTATGTCGTCGTAAAGCTGATACAGTTCATCGTTCCATCGTCATTCGCCGCTTCATCGGATGTTGTCATCGTCCAAACTTCTGCGTCATAGGTACGTTAAGACGGCATGTTGAGAGCCTTGAAGAGTATTCGTTTTATTCGTCGAGAGAGGACTTTATTACCCAATTGCCTACTTAGTCCAAAGTAGCATTTGTTGGCAAGAGAGATTCTACGTTGGATTTCCCGGTCGACATTGTTTTAGATGTTAATGCTGGTTCCTAAATACGAAGTCTTGAACAACCCTGATATCATAACTCTCAACTGTGACGTAAATGCCGATACGTGAGTGCGCCGACTGCTTGTTTGATGAATACTGATACTGCGTTTTGTCCTCGTCCACCATGTTGGTAGATGGTTCCATATGTAGAAGTCCACGGAAGTGGGGAAAGTTATTGATCGCCATTCACTTGGCAGTGGTCAGGACGATTCTTCTGCATATGATTCAAGCAGCTCACAACTTCCGGGACTAGTTCAAGTATCCCCTGGGTAGCTTCCGAACACCCGTTCGGGAGTAAGCCAACGTGAGAAGGCGAAGCATCCCAGGATAGCTGGGACCCGCCACTTAAAAATCCCCCAATGAAAAGATGTACAAAGCCACGGATGAAAAAAGCTGACATTGTGAACAAATTAACTACGGGAATTTCCAATACTGCATTAGCTAAAAACTTGCATGTGCATAGAGCAACAATAACTCGCATTAAAAAAATTAGCTACCCATAAAGATGTTTGTTGCGCAAAAGGAAAACTTTTAAGATTTCTGACTTTCCAGATATGGAAAAGGCGTTCTTCAATTAGTTTGCGAATCAAGGGGCCAAAAACTTACAAATTATAAATTAAAAGCTAAAAGGGAAATCCTAGTAACTTCTACCCCAGCAACGGTTCGGTTGGGTTGCAGACTTTTAAAATAAACATGGACTGCAATGGCTAAAAATTAGAGCAAAGGAAAATATCAAATAAGACTGTTTCCATCAACCCATTTTTGGACAAGTTTAACAAAACAATGAGTCTGGCTTAGTATTATTATTATTTATTAAAATATAATTGAAATTATAGATTAATCTATGTAATATAAAAGCTTTAGCTACCAGGGCTATCGGCTTGGTCAAGTGGAAGTAAATGTAAGTAAATATAAATTAAGATGAAATACCCATATTTATAGCTTTAAAAAAATTCGACATTTTTATTTAATTTGCTTTAGAAAGGATGGAGAGAATGTTGATTGGATCTGCGTTATCCAGTGTTGTAGTCCGTAAGGCTAAGATAGATGGACAATGTAGTAGAATGTGGCGTATGGTTAAGAGGTTCGCGTTGCAAAAGTTAAACATTGGCTGCGAACTCTTTGTTAAATTGTATTGGTGTGTTAAAAGGGTATGGCCTAGCCTTAAACGTACAAAAAATAGGTTCATCCAAGTAGTATTCGAAGTTAGCTGTATGGTGGCGGAACCATATAGATTTGCTTCTTTGTATTCATGCTGGTAGATATACCAATTGGCGCCCAGCTGAGACTTTAAAGCTCTGGAGTATATGGTTTTAATTGATGTTGTACTAAGTGGGTTATAAAAGTGCAAACACGATTTTAGGGCAAGATTTGTGGTATAGTCAGCATGATGATTGCGGAGTATGCCCGAATGTCCAGGTATCCACATTAGTTTTGTGTTTGGCGCTGTCTTAATTAGCAATTATTGCATGCACTATATTAGGCCTACATCCATTCAAATGTTTCTTGCAGCTGTGAACACTGATTGGATATCTGTGCATATTAAATCTTTTGTTTAATCTTTACAAGATTTAATGCTGAAATTATGCTTCAAAGATATTGGCGTCCTGCGGTAGTAGTCCGTGAGAAAGGGTTTGCCCAGCTTCATTTATACTACCCAATGCGATGTCATTGACTTGCTTATCAGTGAAAAGGTGATTCCAAACACTTCGTTTCAGAGGGTGCACTATGCTCCAAAAAATTTTCTGATATGTTGTGTTGTCGGAGCACTGTTTAGGTAAAAATCATAAGTCTTTGATAAAGCCTTGAGGGTTTAGAGTCCAGGGTGATAGCTTGGCTTGGGATCTCTTCTCATTGGAGATATCTTGAAGTTTAAATAATCGGCGTTATTCAGGAGGGCGTAGCTTCGAAACACCAAGAAGAAGTTGTTTCTAATAGCGGTCACCTCTCGGCAGGCAATGGCAAACCTCCGAGTGTATTTGTCGTAAAAATTTATTTAAAATTTTATTTAATATTTAATTTAATTTTATTTTATTTTTAAAATTTATTTCATCAGTCATCAGAGCAAAATGACTCCTTGATGAAAAGCCGCATAGACATATTGAGTAAAATTAAAATAAACCAATAAAATGTGTAAATGAGTAAAGGCACTGCAGTAGTAATAGTACAAACAAAAAGAAGCTGACTTAATTTATTTTAATTTTACTTTTTTCAACTTTATTTAATTTTAATTTATTTTATGTTCTTTTATTTTAATTAATATTAAAATTAACAAAAAAATGGTATTTAATTTATTTAATTAATAATTTTAGTTTTTTAAATTTATTTTATTCTGCTTAAAGTTTCTACTCAATTTCCTTATATTTTTTAACCCTTATTTATTTTATTTTTTAAAAATTTTATTTAATATTTGATTTTATTCATTTATTCAATTCAATATTCAATTTATTTCTAATATTTCATTTTATATTGTATTATAAAAAAAATGTTTATTTTTTGTTTTCCAACTTTAATTGATTTTATTTAATTAAAATTTTTTACTCAATTTCCTTTTTTTATTTTAGTACAATTGATTTAATTTTAAACAATTTTATTTAATATTTAATTTTATTTAATTATATTTGTAATTCAAATTTTTATTTTATGTTTATTTACAAAAAATTAATAAAAAGAATTTTTATTTAATATTTGATAAATTTTTTTTCTTCAAATTTAACTGATTTTAATTTATTTTGAGTTCTTTTATTTGAATTAATATTATAAATTTATATTAAAAGTTATAAAAAAATATTATTTAGTATTTGATTAAATTTATTTTAATTTTATTTTTTACAAATTTATTTTATTTGAATTGTTTTTATGTTCCTTTCTTTAAATTAATATTAAAATTAAAAAAAAAAATAGTATTTAATATTTGATTTTATTTTATTTTATTTTAGTTAAATTTTTACTCAATTTCCTTTCATTTTATTTTACTCTAATATATTTTATTTTTAAAAATTTTATTTAATATATGTTTAATTTTTTTCTTATGTATTCCATTTTAATTCGTTTAATGGTTTATCATAAAAAAATTAATAGAAACTACTTTTTAATTAAATTTTTTTATTCAGTTTTTTTTTTCATACTCTTTTTTATTTTAATTACTTTTTTTTATTTTGTTTAAAAATATGTTTAGTTTTTTATTTATTTATTTTATTTCATTTTATCCCATTTCATTGTATTTACTTTTATTTTACTTTCTGTTAATCAAATTTTTTTTCTTGTATAATAATATTTTTGTTTCATTTTATTTTTTTTAATTTATTGGTTCGTTTTAAATTGCATTCTATTTTCTGCCACTTAATTATTCGTATTTGTTTCAGTATATTCTTTTTCCCACAAACTATTCTCAAATTAAACTTCCTTAAACTTGCATCTGCTCTTTAAATCAGCTCATCTGCCATGCCACAATAGCAACAACGCAGCGCAGAAAAGCGAGATACATCTGCCGGGCACATAAATTCTTCAAAACTCGAAAGGAAGCAGCAAACAATCCATTCGTCTTCGCTTCCCGTATTCCCCTCACACAAACACACAACAATGTAAATAATCACATCCCACCCCTCCGCCTACAACCAACTCCAACTGTAATGCCAAAAATCGTAAATAAAAGGAATGAAAAAGGTTATGCACAAGAAAGAAAGCAAAAATAAATATTCTGTGCACTGAATCAAAGCTTGAAGAGGGGGCGGCATTAGTGTTGGTGTAGGTGTAGGAGCAGCGCTTGAAACAAAACGACACATTGCTGCTTTGTGTAAGTGAGTGTGCGTACGAATGGACGCCGAAGGTGGTTATGGATGCTCGAGACCTCAGCCGCGAACCCCTTCCAACCAGCGCAACATCCTCCCACATTCAGCGAACCTGTCGTGCCGTTGTTACGCTGCTACGTTTGTCCAGCCGCTCGCTCACACGTCTGCCCCGCCCGCCGCTCTCCGGCCAGCCTGACGTTCCATAACTTCCCCGGGAACGAAAAGAAATGTTTCGCATAAAATGTTATCGGAAAGATTTACGACCCGACTTTGCGCATCCCCTGCTTTATGATAATATACGAGCTTTCTCCGTTGAAATATACTCGTATAAATGCGTATGTGCGCATGTGTATTGGTGTATAAGTGCATGGGTGTGTGGTTGTATGTTTTTCCGAATTTTCGACAGTGTGTCTATGTTGGTGTGACTGTGCATGTGTGCAACTTTATTTTACGCCATTTTTTATTTCATTTCATTTTTTTTTATTTTATTTGTTCCTAACTGAGGGAGTCAGTGCTGCTCCAACTCTTGTAGTTGCAATCTCTTATTCTTGTTGTTGAGGTTGAGGTTGCTCCCTCGGCCATCTTCTTTGTTAATGCTTTCTCTTGCATTTATTTTATGTCAGTTTTTATTTCCCTTTATTTTAGTTACATTTTTATGTTTCTTCTCAACATTTTATTATTATTATACGTATAATTTTTTTTTTTTTGCTCTACTGACATTTCATTCCACCTCAACACATTGGCTGGAGTTATTCTGTGCATGTATGCATTTACATACGTACATTTATGCGTGCAAACATGTGTGGAGAGTATCCAGTTATCTTTGTGATTTTATACATATTTATTTTACTGTCATTCGCCGCAGATAGAACTGCTTACTTTCTATCTGAAAATATATCTCCCAGCGAATGTAGATGTGATCCGTTCCCACAAGGGTACCTACATACTTAGGTATGTAAGCACATATGTATTATAACCGTTCATGTACCCTGCAGGAAACGCCTTTTATATTAAGAAATATATCGGGGGCTTTCTTAAGAACTTGAGAACTTTTTTTTTTTTCATTTTCTTTATTTATAGGATCTTTTTTGTATGGTTGAAACTAACAATAAATGAATTTGATGGAAGTGAATGAATAGAGGGAGTCAGAATGGAAGGGTTTCTAGTCTCAGATTCTTCGTAACTGGGGGCCGGAAAGCTCTAATTTCCAATCTCGCTTACGTTACCCCTTATGTGGATTGTGCAATATTTTTTTTCAGTTGGGATGCATGTGTATAGAGGGAGGGGAAAATACGAGTGTCCAGTCTCCGATTCTTCGTAACTTGGATCCGGAAAGCCTTTCGTTATTCCTCATGTCATTTGTGCAAGAAGATGCGGATGGAGAATGAATGGTAGATGAGTTTTTTCAGTCTACCTTAAAGCTTCCGTTGTCCCGCACGACGATTGGGAGCTGGGAGCTGGAAAGACCTTGTTTCCAGTCTTCCTTCAAGCTTCCTTTAACTCTCATTACGTAGAGGCCATATTGAAAACCGGAATGACCGAAATTCCGTTGCCTTCGTGCGAGATGAGATAATTAGGAAAGTGTAGACTTCAAGATGTCTTTTTTCTTAATCCTGTGTGACCTTCACTTAGAAGTAGAATTCGAGCTAGTCCATTGAGATGCTTCTTCTAGCTTCTGCAGGAATTTTTTGGTCAACCGTACAATTCCATAGGTTACACGAGGTATGCAAAGGTCGTCTGTGAATGTTAGCGTTCTTTATACACCATTGACCTCCCGTAATTATCCGCAAGGCTTTAGATTGCACACTCTGAAGTGTTGGATATTTGAAGGCGTAGCAGTTCATTTATACATTTCTATACCATAGGTATATCCATATTGGTTTTAGCATGACTTTAACTAGGCTCTTGGCGGCCGCCGTAGCCGAATGAGTTGGTGCGTAACTACCATTCGGAAATCACAGAGAGAACGTAGGTTCAAATCTCGGTGAAACACCAAAATTAAGAAAAACATTTGTCTAATAGCGGTCGCCCCTCGGCAGGCAATGGCAAACTTCCGAGTGTATTTCTGCCTTGAAAAAGCTCCTCATAAAAATATCTGCCGTTCGGAGTCGACTTGAAACTGTAGGTTCCTCCATTTGGGGAACAACATCAAGACGCACGCCACAAATAGGAGGAGGAGCTCGGCCAAACACCCAAAAATGGTGTACGCGCCAATTATATATATATATATAACTAGGCTTTTCATTTTCAGCTTGATATTTGTCACTATCTTTTCGAAGTATAATCTGAAAAGAAAGTGTGATCTGATAGATAATTTCACATTGTTTACTTTTTGAATATAATATCTGGTATATGTCCGTCACGGCTATGAGTTACATGGTCCGTTTGATCAGTCCAATAAATCGATTGTTGAGCGCGGTGTATGGCAAATAGCGCCGTCTGGTTGGAACCAAATGTCGTCGATATTTAGCTGATTAATTTTTCGAAACAAAATTTCAGTCAGCATGGCCCGATAGTGCTGGCTATTAACCGTGACGGCAGCTCTTTCCTCAATTCGAAAGAAATAAGAGCCTACGACGCCGCCAGTGCTCTATGAACTTCGCGAACATATACGCAACATATATAGGAGATTGGCCTCCTCCAACTTTCGATGTCTAGATGTTTTTATAAACAAACCGCTAAATATAATTTACAACGAAATGGACGACGTACGAAAAAGCAAGCGGATACTAGGTGGACTAATCTGACCACATGCAAAACCACAAAAGTCATGTGTAGAACTAATAACAAAAAACTTACTCAATTCGTACTGACGCTATGGCGAAAATACTGCAGAACTATCATAGGTACGCTGGCAGGTCGTGCGTAAAAGATAGAGATTGCTAGCAACGACAAATGCCAGCAGTGCAGAAAAGATATAGAAAAAACTTTAGAGAATCTTCTGTGTTTTTGTCCGGCATTATCAAAAACGCGCTCGAAATGCCTGGGAGCCCCACATTTGAGGGTCTGGGGCATAACTCAAAAATAAATCCTCCTGCGCTCTTAGGCTTGCTAAAAGCGTTGACATCCTACGTAATGACTAGTTTAAATCTTAATAAAGGTCAGCCTCCCTCTAGTATCGCTATGTACCAAAAGGTCTATGCGTGGCCTAACCGGGTTAACCTAACTTAATTATTCATGGCAGAAACATATTCACAGATTTTCTTTTATTTGAAGAACAGCGTCACTTGTAAAAATATAACTTTTTCTAGCCTGAAATGTCTTATGTGGGCTTCTGTTCCGAGCTCAATCGAATGGTAGTTACGCACAAACCTCTCGGTTAAGTCGTCCGCCGAACACCTATAATCTCAATTGAACACTTATTCTTCTTCCTTTGCACTTGATTTCTCTCCCAAGCTAATTTTTAAGAATCTACTCCTAGAAAGACACTTATTTCAGTAAACGTGTTATATCGTTTTTGCGTAAATATGTTATCTTATATGTATCTGTACCACATAATCTGTGAGCCTGCTGTTTATTGATTAATGAATGAAATGAAGGCTCTACAAATTTGTTGAATTTTGCGGTGTTTTGAAGCTTTAGAAAAAGGGTTACTAGCATATTAGTTCTCATCTCATGGTACAGCAGAGGAATTTTGACTGTCATGGTCTTGTAAAATTACTTAGTTGTTTGTTTACGGTGGAAAGAAAAAGAAGTCGAACTACTTCGACATTCCGCCGACAGTCGGTTTTACGTTACCGCTACGCTTCGGATTTTTATCCAGCCAAATCATGCCACATCAGTAGGATTTTTCAAAAATTTAGAGGAAATTGTTTATGCTGTTTCAATAACATCAACAGCAACAACAAAATTATTGTTGCAGAAAGACAGATCAATAATTTTTTGCGAAAAACTGATAGTATTTATTATCTTAAAATAAATTAAATATTAATTCTTAAACGAATATACCAAATTCTAATCAACTGAAATCAACAAGACAAAAAATTTCCATTAAAACGTAAAAAAAATAGCTTTGATAAAACGTTAAGTTCGTATTTTTTTAAGAAAAAATGAAAATTTGAAGCGAATAAAGAAAATAATTACACTTCTTTTTTATAAACAAATTGATCAAAACAATAATTTTAGTGATAATTAATAGAAAATGTGAGAAATTTAAAGAATATCCCTGTAAAATTTTAAGTTCATATCTTGATTACTGTTTTAGTTATATTCCTGTCGAAAAAAACGCGATTAAAGTTTTCGTTACTCATCTTATTCATCTTTCGTTCGACGCTGATCACTTCATTCATTTACTTTATAGGGACTTTCTAGACTTTCTGTTAAGGGGTTATATAGCTTGTGAACCCGAAAAAATGGACGATTGTCATAGTTTTTTTTAAATATGTTTTAGAACTTTTATTCAAATGAACATATGTCATACTGAAGGGTAACTTTCGAAGAATACATTTTGGTGTTTTTATTTTAAAAAATGTTATTATTTATTGTTCAGATTCACGAGGTTGTAAATTCGAATAACTAAAAAATCGGTCAAATAGTTTTTGATAAATAATGATCACCGCGACGGTAATTTTCAAAAAACACGACTTCGAGATAATCGCGTCAAAAGTTTTGCATGCACTTTATCGTTCCAAGAAAGGCCGCGCGCTTCCATGGTCTGTAACTTTCGTTCTAGTGCTCCGATCTTTATTATTTTTTGAATTTATATAATATTTTTAAGAAGATTTTTAGTCCAAGAGAAGGTATGTATATAAACCCTAAAGCTTAAAACATTGAAAAGATATTCTTTAGATTGTAAATAAATTTTTAAACCACCAAAAAAAAAAAATATGGAAAATTTGAAAGTGCTAGAGAAGCGCATTTACTTTCAGACTAATGGACTTACCTTCGGCAAACCTTACCATTTTTGTTGATAGTCAAGCAGCGATTAAGGCACTAACCTCAACGCGCATCAACTCAAGAAGTGCTAAAGAATACAGGAGGTCGCTCTCGCTAATCCCACAACACAATCACCTCACTTCGTTGGGCTCCCGGACTGGAGTGGAGGGAAATCATAGAGCGGATGAGTGTGCTAGGAAAGGCTTTGAGTTTGACATTCACCGAGCGGTAGATGACATAAGCATTCTTCTAAACGAACTGTACACTGTGATTGACTTGAGCGTAATCACGGAAACCAATAGAAGATGGCCTCTAACAACTATCTGTAGGATCTCCGCAGCCTAAGCGGAATCTTAAAAGGACAAAATGTCTGTTTGAATTCAACAGATCCACTACCAGTGTCATCACAGGTGTTATACCGAGTCATTGCACTATTGGCACGCTAGCAAGTAGGAAGGGTGTACCTAACAATGGCTTCTGCAGGAGCTGTGGAGATGAACAACACCTCCTCTGTGAATGTCCTGCACTTTAAGGAAGTAGTGCAAGCCGTCGAAAATTTGCAAAATGTCTCACTGGGGGAGTTTTAAATTCTTTCGCTATTGATTCTTCGGCCGCTAAGCGAACTTTTAAATAGTCACTGAAGTAATTATATGCATACATAGATAAGTTAAGTATTAATCGATAAGTATTTCTGTTGCAATCTGCAAGAAATCATGTATTTCTAGATTTAACATACAAAGATTGAATAAACAATAAAATTTCCCTAAAGGGTTCACACAGTGAATGAAATGTACATGTATGTATGTATGTGTGTGTAAATATTAGCATTAAAGGATAACTGCTTGTTTGACTTTAGGATTAGAGTGAAAGAAATTTCGCGTTAATATCGTGTAAGTTGGGCAGATAAACATATTAAAGCGCAAAATCTAAACAAAAGTAAAAAAAAAACTTTGTGTGATAAAATAATGATACCACAAATATATTTTTTTTTGCATCCCCGCTGAAAGGAAGAAAACTAAAACTGTCTTTTTAAGGCACCCTTTGCTTCAGTGCTGGGGCTTTTCTCTTACGAAAACAAAGAAAGGAAGAGCAACCAGGCAATATAATCTGGTTGCCTGGGGTTTGGGTCATTTCATATAGGAACTGAAATTCAATGAAGAAAAAACATGAACTTCAATGCCTAAATCGTTATGTATGAGACGAGGAATTCGATTTCTCATGGAGAAGATTTCAATATCCTAAGAAAAGGCGTTCTTTTTGTTGTAGTGGGTATGGTAGGGATTAAAATGCCTTTGCACTTACACCGACCGTCTTGTACTGCGTCGAGTGGTGTGGACACTAAAACAATCCCTCCCCTCCTTCTGAGGAGACACCCTTCCCGGGACTACTTTCTGTATCACTTCGGGAGGGCCCAGACCGGCATTCATAAAATACCGATTCCATTCACCCACGACTGGGTCTACCGTATTTGTAGCTAGCTTTCATGCTATAGGCCTTCTTGTGTCTCTATCTGTGCCGCTTCTCTTTGTTGCATTGTGTTGAGCTCTATCTTTTTTCGTAGTATGTCCTCGAGGTGTCTCTTTACTGCATTCCAGCAGTTCTCGCAATCGAGCATTTTGCTGATTACGTTGCTTGGTGCGATGTCGCCAATCTGCTTCCTCAGAACACTTCTTTCCGGGAGCCATTCGCCACAACTAAACAAACGAGTGTTCAGTGTCATTGCTCGGCGCTTCGCAGTATATGCACTTGGAATTCCTTACATTGCCCATTCTGTATAGGTATCTCCAGAAGTATCTGTGGCCCGAGAAGAACTGTGTCATGAAATAGCCCACTTCCCCGAAGTTCTTTTCAACCCATTTACCTATTGTAGGAATGAACTTCGCCGTCCGTCTGCCACTAGGTTCAGTGTCCTATCCGCTTTGCCACCGCAACATGGTTTAGTATCTCCGTTCCGCGACGCTAGTGATTACGTGTTTCTTCTTGGAGTCCGACGTATCCATTCGTTCCCGGGCTATGAGGTCGGCGGGTATCTCTCCCCTGATCACAAAGACGGCTACGCCAGAGACAGTGCGGTAGGCTTAGGAAATTCTGAGTGCCGCTGTTCGTTGCACAGCCTCTAGTGCTTTTCGTTTGGCTTGGCAATTTAGCACAACTCCCCATACTTCGCTGCCGTACAGGAGAATTGAGTTTGTGGCAGCCATAATTAGCCTTCTTTTGCTCTGTGTTAGCCCACCGATGTTTGCCAGTAATCTACTTAGCTTTCCCGTGACCTTTACTGCTTTGGTAGCTGCAGGCCGTATCTGGGCCCAGAAAGTATGTGAGCCTGCACTCAAGTTGAAAGCGTAGGTATTTCACTACTTTTTGGGTCACTAAGGACGTTTCGCTTTTTTGCATGCTGACCTCAAGTATTAAGTTAAGTGGGAAGGATTTCGTCTGTAAGTGAATGTGAACGCTGTGGGAATGAGCTTCTGTGTCCAATGACTGTTGAAGGATGCATAACATCCTTTTTGCTTATTGCTCTTAGACTACATAATTGCATCCGCGCGGTTAGATACGGCGTCACCTGAAGCGCAACAAATTGCGGAGCGAAACAGAACCAAAGTATTTACACAAATTGGATGTCTTGACTACAGGAAGCCTAGCGAAATGTATCTGTACAAATCTCCTAACTATGCAGATTCAGTTTTAAGGGGGAGCCTGCTTTAGAGGCTTCAAAAAATCGATTTTAGTTTTGCATAAATGTCTTCCCAAACTATCCAAGAATGTGTCCTCAAAATTTCAGAAGCAAATTCAAAATATTTTTGGAGTTCCAGAAGAAATTGCGAGCAAGCGTCGAGCAGGTATACAAGCAGCCAGATCGCTCGAAGTGCGATTTCTCGGTTTTTTATTTTCGCGATTTTTCCTAATTGGCGGGAAAGATAGGGGAAAAGTGAAACGTCTAATCGAAACGAGATAGCATTGATTGTATTCGGAATTAAATTCTGTTCTAGTTGAACCTAAAAAACCTTAAGAAAGTTGTGATTAACCCATTTTTTAAACAATATAAAGTGAATTTGTTTTTCCAAAAAAAATAATTTTTTTTTTTAATTAGCGAACAATTGTTGAATTTCTCACTTTTTGTTTAATTTTTTTGGTTTAACTAGAAGCTATACTATACCAAAATAAGAACTTTTTGGGTTTTTGGTTTCAGATGGAAAATGCGACCTGCATCTTTCCCGCCGCAAGACACATGCAAACTCGAGGCGCCTCGGAAAAATGCTTGTACCAGGCATAATATGACATAATATTTTAATGAAAAAATTTGAGAAGACTGTTGAAATATATGAAAATAAAACCAGAAAGTTTCGTTGCATTCGAATATTTCTTTCCTTCCCAAAAAATCCACGAAAAAATCGATTTTTTGAAGCCTCTAAAGCAGGCTCCCCCCTTAAGTCGATTCCGAACGACAGATATTTTTTATGAGGAACTTTTTCATGGCAAAAATACTTTTGCAGGTTTGCCATTATCTGGCGAGGGTCGATCACTATTTTTTTTTTTTTTCGAACTCCATTTATTCCATACAATCTGTCATAACAATAACAATAAGTACTATTTTTACCTACAATTTAAATAAGAATAGTAGTGGAGTGTCTGGAGCGTTAAAAACGTTAAAACCTAGGATGTCTCAGGGACTAGATGAAATTAAATTATCTTTGCGAAAGTGTGTTGTGAATAACATAAATAATAATCTCTACCTATTTAAAAGTTGTGCATTTGATTTTTAAATAGCAAAAATTTATGATTGCAATAACTTATGTGCTATAATGCAAATAACGATGTAGAATTTATTGTTTTTGTAACAGAAGTGGAAGCAAATGAAAAAATAAATAGATTATGGATAATTAAATGTTAAAAAAAAATATTATGTAAACTATTCGTTTATTTAAATAATTAGCATACAAAAAAAAATGAAAAATTGTTTTCTGTTATTATAATATAGCATAAAAGTAAAATCGAATTAATTATTAAAAACAAAAAAATTATGACTATTTAAAAGAAAAAAATGAATTAACAAAAAAATTTGTCTATTGAAAAATTTACATTTTTTTAAATATCATCTTCAATTTCACTGATGTTAATCATAGGCGCTACATTTAGACAGCTGTCGTCGTTGCACTGTAGGCATGCTACACTGCAGTATAATCCACTTTTTCGGCATCCGCATACAGCTCCACATCCTTTTTTGCAATTGCAAAATAACATTTTTAATAAATTTTCCGGAGCAGGTAATTGATTCATAAATATTGGATGATAGGTATTATTAAAAAAAAAAAAAAAACATTTTTCTAATAGCGGTCGCCCCTCGGCAGGCAATGGCAAACCTCCGAGTGTATTTCTGCCATGAAAAAGCTCCTCCTCATAAAAATATCTGCCGTTCGGAGTCGGCTTGAAACTGTAGGTCCCTCCATTTGTGGAACACCATCAACACGCACACCACAAATAGGAGGAGGAGCTCGGCCAAACACCTAACAGAAGTGTACGCGCCAATTATTTATTTTTTTTTTTAGGTATTATTGGAATAGTTCCATCCCCAATTTTCGATGATTAAATCATTCCCTAACCACATCTGGATTTGTAGGTAAACCCGTTTAAAGTGTTCAAATGCTGCATCAGATGTAGGAGGTAACGAAGATAAAAGAACACTTGTGTCTTTGGCAGTTGCTTTAATGAAAGAATTGAACCTGAATGTATTCAAATCTGTAATTTTTGCCGAAGCACCATACAGTCCCAAAATACATGTAATAACAGCTTGAAATATATTATTTGCATCTTCATGTACATTTTTAAATACTGCTGATGAGTCATGTAGATCATTCCGCTTCTCAAAATTTTTGATAAACTTAATTTTTCCTTTATTGTAAAACGCAGAAGTAGTATCACAGCCCGTGAAAGCATGTAAAAATAGAACATGCTCTTCAGATGCTGGTAGAGATTTTTCTAAACTTTTCAATGAAAATATTTGTTGGTTAACTTTGCCTCGGGATGGTTTTAAAAAATATATTTCACGATCAGTAGGCGCCAATGACGTTAACACAACCAAGACGTCAATGTCTTCAGAAATTACAACAATATTTTGAGATTCTAAACTAATTGCTGTATCAACATTTATTTTATCTGCATCGCTTTCCGCTTGGCATGTAAAAATATTGTTATCAGCTAATTTTATACTTAACATTTCGATTAGGCGAGATTTATGTTTTTTATTCGTTAGAAATTTATCTTGAGCGATTTTTAACGGCATATTTTCATCAAATTCAATATCTGTACTTATATTTTTTAGTGCGCGACGATTCCTTTCAGCAGATTTAATACCGTGCTTCTTATATCCATCAAATACCACGTATGCGTTATTATAATTATTCCTCAAATATCTTACGTAATGTTCGCATATCATTTTGAATGTTTCATTTAATTACCATTTGCGACGATATAACAACATGCCTCCATCAATAACATAATGAACATTTTCTAAGCTTTTCAAATTAATCTGAATTTCTGGGAATAATTCGTAGAAAGTTGATTTTTTTGTTTTTCGCAGTTGGCCATCTTCAAACAGAGCAAGTGGATATGGTGCCAGTTCATAATTCATATAAGTTTTTAGTTCATAATCTGTTTTTTTCAACACACAAATACAACGGGATCAACGGGAATAACATTGTCATGAATTTTTATTTTATTATTTTTAGCCAATAGATTATTTATTTTATCTTTCCTTAATAACTTCAATTCGCGTACATTTTTCCCTTCGATTTTCTTCATAACTTTTAAACCTATTATTAAAAATAATGGTGAGGAATTTGAATCCACATTTGGGCAGTTCTTTTAAAACCTTACTAGTTATTAGATCGTAACCTGGCGCCTTTTTGGTTTTAAGAGTTTTGGTTGCTGCGTATTTAACTTCTTTCCAGGTAAATCGTTCAGTCGGAAAATCCATTTGAAACGGAGTTGAGAGAAATTCGTTAACTTGTGAGTCTACCTCCGCACTTTGACTCGGACATGGTTGGAAAACATTTGATAGATGTTTGGCAAACTCTATTGCTTTTTGTTTATCAGTTTTTGCCCAATCTCCATTACACGTTTTTATCGCTGCGTTGTGAGGCATTGGTTGTGAGATCTTTTTCGTTGCCTTTCAGAGTAAGTAGTCAGTAGCGTCCGTAGGTGACAAGTTGGATAAGTATTCATGCAGTTCTGAGTTTTTTGCGTCTCTTATAGTGTGTTTTAATTGTTTTGGGAGGTTATTTAGTTTTTTTTTTTGTCGTTCCTGTTTCTGATATTAAAATTTTGACGTGATCGTTAATGTGCGCTTCAGCGTGAGTGTGCTTAATTTCCGGCATAGCGGTCCACGCAGCTCTTTGAATGCAGTTGTTGAAAATCTCAACGGCCGTGTCCAGATCAGAGTTAGATTTTAGTGGAAAAATTATTGCTCTATCATTTTACTGCTTCATGCACGGAGATTCTAGCCTGTGCACTACCGAATGTTAAAAACGCACCAACCCATTCGGCTACGGCGGGCGCCATATAGCAGAGGAATAAGAGAATTGTAATCTTTCTTGGGATTTGTTACTATTCACTTCCCTTTTAAAACTCCACTGGGTGTTGACTATCGAATTTAGTGGCGCCAAGAAGCCAAAATACTTATGGCTTTCAAAATATCATTGGAATATTAAGTCTTTAGAAGGGAACCATCTAATCTAGTATACTTCCATATTACTCATACGACCTACATACATAAATTTGTATGATATTTATTACTAAAGGTCATCTGCTTATAGCTGAAAACCATATCATAAAAACCGTATGCCTCCCATATTCAAATGAATTTATTACCAACGAAGTATTCATGAAATTGGAAATCCTACCTCCCATTGGCAAATAAATAAACAGAATATGGATTTTTAAAACAACCCAGCCTTTAGCTGCTCTACTAATTTATGACTTCTGCCTTCGCAGAAGTTCGAAGTTTAGCACAAATTCGCTTCGAGTGGCATATGGGGAAAATCATTTTCTTTTGTTTTTGCCTGCTTTAAGTAGCTTTCGCAAAAGATAAGATTTTGAATATCGAGCGCAAAAACATTTCTATGAATGGATGTGTGAACGTGTATGCGTGGTAGGGTACAGTATAAGGAGCTGCTTTACTTAAATAACAAAAAAGGAAGCAGAATTTGAGAGCGCATAGTTTTACTGGAGCTTTAAATTTTACATTCCCCATAATTGAAGACGTATTATTGCTCACGTAAATATTCTTGAATATCATATTTGGTCGAGTTAGAATGCTACTTACTTTATATACTGCTTCAGAAAGCGCAAGGGGGTGCAATCCTAACATTACGGCTCGCATTTGTTCTAGAGCTGAACGAAATGCTAAATAATATACCCGTAGGCATTCTCTTTGTACACTAGGGGGTCGATTTAAAAATCGCTCATTGCTCTGTGAAAATCGTATTCTAGGGATCAAAATAAGAAACTTTGCCGAAGGAACCATTCCTCTAAAACGAAATCTGATGTCCCCAAACCAATGAGCAGAACAACAATGCCTCGTAGGAGAATTCCCTGTTTTGAATACATCCACCCCAAACGATTTAAGAACTTTTGCCAGAACGTGGTACCAGAGGAAAAGGAGGGCCTCCATTGCATTGGAAGGATCAAGTAGAGAAAAATATGGATGTTGTTGTAGCAGCATAAACATTCTCCATACGTGAGTGGAGAATTCCATTAAAGTGATCCTCCTTGGGTGGTTATAAATTCGGGTCATTCCGGCAACGTAAAACCAACTGTCGTGTGAACGAGAAGAACAGGGCATTTCTAATTGTCGTTGGTTAGCATGCAAAAGAATGACAGGCGCGCTGTATTGGACTTTAGGCGCAAAATTACTTAGGCGGTTTCTGCGACAATAAAGAAGAAAAAATAATAAGAAGCAACTGTGTATTTATATATAACTAGCGGACCCTCTGCCTGCTTCGCTAGGCATATCAAAATTAGAAATGAATAATGAACACTCGATTTAAATTCACTCTATGTGTATTTATTCTTTTTTTACAATATAAAATTAATGTTAATTTTAAACTTAAACTAACGCAAAGCCTTTTCGTAAACTACATTTTTTGTTTAGCCCTGAGTTGTGGTATAAATAAACAGAACTGATGGCTTTCCTACACGTGAACATGATACATATAATTGTCCGTTGGAGAAGCCTGGATATTCTAAGTCAATTCCGCATAATTCCAGCGATTGTCCTTGTGCTTTGTTTATTGTCATTGCAAATGCAAGACGTATTGGAAATTGCAATCTTTTGAAGTCAAAAGCTAAATCTGGTGGAATCAGCGGAATACGCGGAATCAATACGTCTTCACCTTTGAATTTTCCTTTTAAAATTGTTGCTTCAATAAGATTATTCATGACCTTTTTGACTGCTAATCTTGTTCCGTAACACAGTCGTGGCTGCTTTAAATTTCTAAGTAAAATAATTGGTGCACCAACTTTCAATTGTAAGCGATGAGCCGGCAGTCCAGGTAAATCCAAGGAATTTAAAAATTCTGTTGGATAATTTACAGCGTCATCTTGATTTATAACTGTATCAATTGATTTAAATGTTACAATCTCACCAGCCACATCATTTAAAATATTCGCATTCAATTGACCAACATCCTTATTTTTCGCAGCCAGTATTGCTCTTTCAGCTAACCAATTGTGATTTTAATAATTTTGCGCAATATTTGGAAAAACACTTGAAACTAATTCTTGTTTTGTGTGTGCGAAATTACAAAAATTATCTGACAAAGTGATTAAGCCAGTAGCAGCATCAATAGGAATTTGTCCATTTCCTATCTTCAGAAGGTGTCTTGAAAATTCATCAGCCGAGGCATAATTTTGCAAATAAACTCGCAGATTTGTTTTCAAAGTCAAAGTTTTTACATGCCTCCATAAATGGGATGTCTTTAAACAGGCTTTTAATTCAACTGCTGGTGTTGAACGGGGAATTACTGGCAAAGTTTGACGAAAATCACCAGACAATTATATTAAAGCGCCACCAAATATTTCTTGATTATTACGTAAATCTTTCAAAGCTCTATCCAATGCTTCCACTGATTTTTTATGTGCTATTGCACATTCAGCCCACACAATTAATTTGCATTGTTGCAAAACTCTTCCCATTCAAGAATTTTTTGAAATGTTACATGTTGGATTTTCATTAATTTGCATATTCAATGGTAATTTATGTGCGGAATGCGCTGTACGGCCACCATCTAATAATGTAGCAGCTATTCCAGACGATGCAAGCGCTAATGCTTTATTGTTTTGTAATCTTAGACTTTCACGCAAACATATAAACAAAGTTATACTAATAGAAACCTGATCTTAAAACTCGAGCTACCATCAAATTAACACGTTTTATTTTTTAAAAGAACATTTATGGCGACTGTCGATCCATATTGATGGATTTCAAAAAATGTATGGTTTCAACCGCTGAATAATTTCGTATATTTTAAATCCATCTAAACTATTACATTTGCGCATTTATATATATGTATTTAACAATTAATTTAAGTAAACGTTTCAATATTTGTCCAAAAACTTTGAACTTCGAAAAATACAGGCTTATGGTTATTAATGGAATCAAATATATTTAACGAATTTTTATTTTATCTAAATCATAAAACGTTCAAATGAAGCTCAAAATATTTTTCCAGTTTAAAAAAAAGCAATGTGCTTTGATGCCGTGTCACGCATGCATAAAAAGGAAAGAAAAGAGAGGAAAACTATTGCGTTACGAATAATACAGTCGCATACGTCACTCGACATCAAAACAATGTTATTCATATCTTTGTATATTCTATTCATTTGCGTGTATTCTCATTCCGTATACGTAATGTCCGTATAAGGGGAACACGCAAATATTGTATTTTTCACACTTACACAACGCACGCATACTTTTACCGATTTCTTTAAAACTTCACATAAACCATCTATGGACGAATACCAATGATCTGTGAAAGTTTGATTGAAATCGGTGAATGCGTTTAGGCGTGAATCGGCGACTAACGAACACAAAAAAACGTCTCCATTTTTATATATAAGATTAGCCTGCACATCATTTGTTAGTAATTTGTTCGAGCTCCTCTTCCTGTTTGTGGTGTGCGTCTTGCTGTTTTCCCCAAAAGGAAGCTACCTACAGTTTTATGCCACCTCAGAACGGCAAATGGATTTTTATGAGGCGGAGGAAGTTTGCCATTGCCTGCCGAGATGCATCTGCTATTAAAAACAAAATTTTCTATCATTTCGTACCTTGAGAAGAAGGCAAACCTACGAATAGGAGCAGATGCTCGATAGACAATTGATAAAAAAAGCTTTATCTCGAAATATATACCACAGGCTTGGTCTGGCTGATTTATTTTCGAACAACGACGAAAAGAAACTAGAAGCAAATGAAACTCTTGATTCTTACCTTAAAGCTTAAGCATTTCGGGGGCGTCATGACACCCAAAAGTTGTGCTTGTGTACTGCATTTTTTATATGTAACTCTGTTAGGACCTCGAAAAAGTGCTTAGGAAAGTATTGCTTCTGCACTTTGGCCTTCTCTCTAAGTCAAATCCTTTCTCAAGGCTAATACGAGGGTTGGTAAATATAGCTTAGAAACGGGCACTTCTAGTGTTGCCAGGCGCCATCTGACGCTTCCATTGGAAAGTCTGACATATTTTACTAAATTTCACTGAGAACGTCGTGATGTGTGAGCCATATTAGTGTTGTTTAAAGTAGCTATAGAAAATTGTCTCGACAAAAAAAAAACGGAATTAAATCGCAAAAATTTGTGTGCGATTATTTTTCCCAAATTTCAATGTGGATCAATAAAATTATTTGACGGCGAGCAAACACCATCCCTTAGGACCATAAAAACTGGTAGCTAGCTGTTCACTCACAAACGAATTCCGAAAAGGTCGTACAAATTCATGTCACATAAAAAAAGGAATGTTGGATCCCACACAATTTAAAAAGTCCCTAGAAACGCGACTAAACAAAGTGCTTGGAAAATAGATTAGGCTAGAAATATAAATAGCAACCCGCGTAATAACTTTACCAACGCAATGCAGCCTGAGGCTTGTTGTGTGTTGGTTTGTTGGTTGGTTTAAGTGGTGATTCTTCCAGAATCCAACTAGCGCTTCCGCACCATTTTGTTGCCACTTCCTCGTTACCAACTTGTTTTACAGTTATTGATAGCATGACTATATCCAGTCTGTGCGGTTCAGGAACCTTATCAGGTTGTTGTGTGTACTAATCGCACCTTTTTATCCCATTTTTGTCTTCTTATCAGACAGGTAGATTCCTTAGTTCATTTGCTATTTACCTCTTATCCGTCATCATAGTTTTCTCTCATAGCGGTAGCCCCTCGGCAGGCAATGGCAAACCTCCGAGTGTATTTTTGCCAATCCTCAATGCGTCCTCAATGCCCAAAATAAAAAAAAACCTGCGCCGTCGGTCCATCTGTGGGGCGGGCGACACCTTCTTCTATGGCTGTAACACTTTCCAAACACTATTTGTTGGGTTGGGTAATCAATATTAGCCCGGAATCACAAATCGCAATAAAGATTGTTCGCAGAACTCTCCTTTCAAATCAGAACGAAACTAGTAAACTCCTGTAAGGAGGAGATCAAATCTCTTGGGTGTGCAGGTAACATTTCTCTAATCTGAGTTCCAGGACATAGGAACATAGAGGGAAACGAAATTGCTGATGAGCTTGCCAGGAAGGGATCTGTATTGGCCTCAGAGATCTCCTAACCAGGCATCGACATCCCCCTGACAGTTGTTAAAGGGGAACTACACAAACTATTTCTCAGGAAAGCGCAGAACGGATGGAGCTCTATTTCTTCATGTGCTATTTCGAAACCCCTTTGGCCTCAGTACAATATGCAAAGGACTCAGAAAGACCTTTGGACTCCTCGCCATTCAATTTCCAAATTCGTAGCTATGTTTGCCGGTCACTGGACGATCGGCACACACGCAGAAGAGCTAGGTTTACCATTTAACCCCCATTGCGGAAGCTGTGAGGGCCTTTCAGAGAAGGACTGGAGGGCACTTTCTTTGTAAATGTCTGGGCTTGGCAGATTGACGATTAAGGTCCCTGGGTACTCCTTTCTTCCATTACATAAACAGTTGTTGTTGTAGCAATAAGAGAAACCCCGTCAGTAGTGGAGTATATCATCGGTCGTCTTCGTCAGGCTCACCTAAAGGTAGTCCCAGGAAACATGCTGTTTCGACAGGTTGGGTCCAGAGGGAGAGGGGTGTTAGATGAGTGAGTTTTAAAGAGCATGGGAAAATGTGGTTAGTGTCGTGCGGGGTGCCATCACATGCCGGGCATAAGTTAGATTTTGCGGGGTCAATTCTGGATAAGTATTCAGCCCTGGCGGGAGAGTCGACTGATAAATGTCATCTAGTAGCGTGGAATGGCTGTCTGTGTCGAAAGCCTTTTTCAGGTCCAACGCTACTAGGACAGTCCTCTCGCAGGGGCGGTTTTGGTTAAGTGCGCGGCTATGCACTCGACGGAAACCATGCTGTTGTGGGGCTGGGGCCAGATGTTTCGTAAAGAGTGAGAGTGGGAGATCTTCAAGTGTCTTCACTACTGGGGAAAGGATAGTTATCCGGCTATAAGATTCCCCTTGGTTGGCGGGTTTCCCAGGTTTCACTAGTGTGACCACTCTCCCTGCTTTCCACTCTTCAGGGATGATGAGAGTGGCCAAGGACAGATTGAAGACCCTTGTGAGAAATCCTACTCCTAAGGGTCCCAGGTGCTTCAGCATCATCGTGTTCAGTCCGTCAAGGCTTTAGATGATTTTGCTTTATTGATGGCCCCCTGAACCTCATCGGTGGAGAAAGCAAGCGGCGCACTGTCGTTTGCCAGTTTGTGCAGCCGTCTGGTGGCACGACGCTTGGTTCTGTCGGCCGGAGGAGGCAGTGTAAACAGTCGGCTAAAATAGCTCGCGCATCGCTTCGGGTCCGACGAAGTACAACCGTTGAAGGTGATTGCCACCTTGTCTTTGTGCTTCGTCGGATTCGACAGAGATACAATTCCCATGTCAGCCGGTTCTACGTTACCGGAAGGACTCGGATTTTTCCCGTCCAAGGGCTGCCGCCCCAGTAAACTAGCCCTGTCTAGTGAACAGTCTACATAAACAGTATTCGCTGACTGTGGATATCTGCTTGTTGGAGGTCTCATAATGGTATCAAAACGGCGCTTAAGGGGGGGTAACGTTAATTCATTGAAAAAAGGCACATTTTTATGATTTTTTTTTGATGACACAGTTAAAATTTATTCGTCAAATCTTTTACTACATAAAACTATCGCATTTGAAGTATATTTTGTGAAATTTTCATCCAAAAATATTTAAAAATACGGCAATGGCAGAAATTATTCGGACGCATCTAAAAAAAAAGTAGTTTTGCGGTGCCCCTCATAACCCGGTGTTAAATCATCTGAAATCAAAAAACCAAAGTTATTTCGTTAGATAATCGTTTTCTCCGGGTAACGTCGAGAGGGTTTTTTGAAATTAAAAATTTTTCGATTTTTGGGAACAGGTTAAAGTCAAAAACACGATTTTCGCGTAAAAAATCGGTGAATTAGTTACCGTAAAAACAAAAGTATCAACAAATTCGAAAAAAACTCTTCGGCGTTACCTTGTAAAACATCTACAGAAAAAGTGTTCAAAATTTCAAAAGGATCGGTGCAGTAGTTTCAAAGTTATGAGGGGCACCGACTTTGAAAAAGGTAAGTTGTGGGAAAAACGCTTTAAAGTACAAATGGCGCGCGGTTGAGCCAGGTAGGTAGCAACACTTACATGGCTGTATCTTTGTAAGTTTTGCTCCGATTCATCTAAAATTTTCACAGAATATTCTTGAAAGGTTCTTCATTTAAAAAATCAAATAAAACAAAAAATGCAAAAAAAACAATTTAAAAACGTTATCCCCCCCTTAAGTGATACTTGAGGAGTGCCAGACTGGTACTTCAACCCTTTCACCTACCCACCTTCTGTCAAAGATCAGCAGCTTCCGTTTATCCACAGCTCTGAGTGACCAGAATTCACAATCGAGGCGAGGCTAGAAAAAGAATCTCTTTTTCATAGCTTTTACTAAAATTGACCAATTACCTAAACATTTACTATCTATGTACATATGCGCCTGCTCTGAAATAGAATTTCTAAATAACAACCCATTTTTCTAAGAAACTCTAACCGAAAAAATGGCGCCATATGCGAGTTCAATAATTAACTCATCACATTGTCTTTGCGGCATCTGAAAATTGTTCCATTGTAAAATGCCGAAAACATTTTTCTAATACATTCTCGCCAACTACTTACATAGGCACGTAAATATATTCACTTTTAGTTTGAAAATTCGCATAAATTTTGTAGACAATTGCGCAATGAAACTGCGATTTACATTCGACACAACAAGTGCAGAGCAAAGAACAAAGGACTAACAGCAACCCCGCCAAACACTGATCCTGGCAGCAGAGTGATTTGAACATGTGGTTTTATGACTCAATTAGAGTGGTAATTTGAGGCAGGATGGTACTGCTTATTTACACACGAAGTGAGCACCACTAAAATCAATTGTCAAACAAGTTAATTTGTGGTGACTTCAATGGATGGTTTTGGTTTTTTTTTTGCTTTCCGTTAGCTTGTTTTTCACTCTCAGTGAACCAACAGAAGCGGTAAACTGCGGTTGAGCGGCGCGAAAACACTTGACAGCATCCAAAAGTACAATTAAATGAAATTACCCTCGCAACAATCCAATAAATATTTACCATACAATACGTACATACTTACATATGTATGCATGAACATTTGTGCGCTTGCATTTGTTATTGGGCTTTCGATAAACATTCTGGGATTGCCCTGTAGGGAAAAATACCAGCTGTGAACTGGAATACTATGGGCCGATTTACAAAGGGCAAACTTTGGAAGGGAAACATTTTGTTCGTGGGAGAAGAACGGACGGGGAAGAGAGAGGGATTTCCCCTCCCGTACTGGCGCCACGCATTGAGCTTCTTCTTCGCATTGTCCAACTGAAAGACGTAAGCCAAGGCGTAGCTATATATTCGGATCTATAGAAGAAGGAACTAGAAAGGTGTAAAAAGGAAGGTGGGGCCTTCGATTAGAGCATTACGACCAACGGTGGCGATTTACGTTCGTGTAGCGAAAAAGTGAGAGCCCAGATGTCTAAACCTTTGCGCGACCAGAGCAGATCAGCTGAGAAGAAGGTTCTGAGATGATTCAACCTCTTCCCCTAAACAACTTCTGCAGAAAAGATTTGAAGCAATCGCAAGACAATGTGTGGTAAGGATACCAATCAAATTCCATAAGGTGAGATGTCTAGTAAGATCTCCTGGTTTAAATTTTTATTTCATATGAAAGGAAAGTCTGCCATGCAAGTACTTCCTCTTGTGTTGCTAAGTGTAGCGGTGGTCGATTTAAATGCCATTCCAAAATTCAGAGGAAATTTAAACAAATTCTTAAAAAAAAAAGATTAAAAAAAAATGTTACCCCTTTATTGGGGGTTTGGTCGGGCTTCTCCTCCTATTTGTGGTGTGCGTCCTGATATTGTACCACAAATGGAAGAACTTAAAATTTTATGCCGACTCCGAACAAGAAATGGTTCTTTATGAAGATCTTTTTCATGTCAAGGAAAACACTCGTAGGTTGACCATTGCCTGCCGAGGCGCGACCACTTTTAAAAGACTTTTTCCACCTTTTTGCTGTTTCAAGTACGGCGTTTCGAACCTGCCGTTAAGTGAAAAGAATATTCCGGCTGTAAATTAGAGTTTTGCCGAAGACTCGTAAGAATCGATTCGGCGCCGATCTCAACAGCTTGGCCTATCTTACGGCACTGCTTGGGCGATTTTACGCAAAGATCTTGGTTGGAAAGTGTGTAAAATGCAGTTATTCTTAGATTTGAAGCCAGCCGATTTTCCAAATCGTCATAATTTCAGTCGTTGGGCTCTTGAAAAACTTGTCTAAGACACGCATTTTGGTTGAATAGCTACGCGAAATTGCCGTATTTGGGCTGAAGAGCAACCCGAGGCCATTCGTCTATTGAAAACAACCGTTTGGTGCGGTTGTGGTGCCTATGGGCTAGAGGAATCATAGGCCCATATATCTTCAAAGATGAGGCTGGCGCCAATGTATCAGTGAAAGGCGAACGCTATTGTGCCATAACAAACGACTTTTTGCCGGAAATTGAAACCTGTGATCTCCGCAACATTTGGTGACGCCATTTGCCAGACAGTCCGTGCGAGAATGGATTTTCTGCGTCGTCGTTTCGGTGAGCAATTTATCTCTCGTCTCGAACCAGTGGATTGACCAACAAGATTGTGTGATATGATACCTTTTGACAGGTATATAAAATATAAATTCATGAGATATCAACCGAAATCCTTTAGCGAGTCATTCAATGATTGGAGTTTACGGATGGTCGAATTACGGCCGGGTGCGGCCAACATCTGAACGAGATTCTCATTAGAAAATAAATGTCATGAATGGAATGAGTCTTGCAGAAATAATTTTTCGGTAATTTTTTTTTTTTTTTTTGCTCTGCCAGTGCCGACATAACCGAAGTATGATAAATATTTCTTTTCACATTTGAAAGCTAAAACTTGAGTTGGTGTAAGATTTAAAAGGGTCTTTCAAAAGTGATGCCTAGATGTAAGTCATAATTTCTTTGGGGGAAATATTCGTCCGCATGAGTCGAGAATTCAAAGATTGGCGAAAAAATTTCAAAAAAAAATTTCTTTTAAAAAACACAATTAATTCATTTGCGAACTGGTGATTAATGACTAGAATAGTCAATGACGAACTAGTATGATTTCTTCTATCCAAATACCCGTGCCTGAACTAGAATATTTCTATACTAGCTTGGCTTTTCCTTGCAGGGTGCTTACATTTACAACCTTGCAACAGGAATTGTGTCTAACTTCAGGGTTGTGCGTGTGTGTATGTGTGCCCATGTTTATGTGGACCTCTTTGCACTGGCCACCTCTAGTGCGGCTTTGCTGTGTGGGGCTGGTGGTTCGACAAGAGTAATTGCTGCAATAAAATAAATGTGACAAGTGCAAGTGAAAATATTCAATGTGATTGCTGGTGAGCGATTATGTAGTTTTCTTGTTTGTTGTTATTGTTATATTGTTATTTTGTACTTGCTGTTGTTCCTCTTGTCAGCTGCCTATTCCCTGCTGATTATCGTTTCGATTGCAATATTGCGATTGTGATTGCATTTGTGTCGCGGGAGCAAAAGGTCCGAATGAGCGTTTTGCGGTTGCACTGCGTCCTATAAACGACACACATACACATACACCCACTTAGAAGGTGTCACTTGGTACACCATAGGGGAGGTACGGTGCGGCAAGTATACTTTTACTAGTCCATAATTCAATTAAAAAATCTTACCAATAGAAAGAGAAATATTCGTTTGAAAACTTTCGATGATAGTTAAAAAATATCAAATAAATATCAGTAAGCATTAGAAGGGATAGCAAGGTATTATTTTGATTTCTTACATAAAAAGTAATTTTTTATTTGCATTTCAAATACTTGTTTGGCTCTAGAAAGATCCAAATCCAAAAGGGTTGAGAGATAATTTAGGTCAGACAGCGTTATAACGAGTGGCTCATTGGCACTATATAGTGCCCTACTAAAGCCGAAAAATCTTACAACGGCGAAAATTTCTGTAAGGAACATTAAACTGTATTCTTTCTAGAAGGACCGGGCAGTCAATTTTGCCATTAATGAGATCAAAGATATATGATACTGCCTGAAAAGTGCCTCTGTCACTCAATCGAAAGAGACTAATCAAACGACAGCGGGATTCTTATGATGGTTTCGGGTCTGAAATTGAGTGAATGTAATTGATGAAATAATTGAGCGAACACACAAACATTTTTTGAACCCTCTCCACTCAATTTATATGGACTGCATGATAAGACCTCCAAATAAAAGCAGCCTAATCCAATTTGGACCGAACAAACGCAGAGTATAATATCTTCAAAGTATATGGTTCAGTGAAGTGCGATGAATTACGTTTAACAAAAGCGAGCATAGCAAATGTATTCGAAACGGCATAATTTAAGTGCGTGATAAAAGTGAGCTTTGAATCAAAGAAAACCCCTTAATCTTTTGTCACATGGGACGAAGCAAGATATATAGGTATAATTGATATGATAAGAGGTATTAAGGGAGTTTTGAAGTTTAGAAAATGCGATTTTATGACATTTTTCATGATTAAGGAATAGCTGGGTCATAAGGCACCAGGAAAATAAATCGTTCAACTCGGACTGTAGGACGGCTGAATCACTAGAATTTCTTATTTCAGCGTATACTTTTAGATCACCAGCATAGAGACGAAAATTAGCAACGGAAAAACGCGAAAAATATCATCAATAAAAAAACCAGAGGTGGCTATGAACTGAAACTCCATCGATAACTACAGTACTGCACCTCTTTATTAAATAGGATCGAATCCAATCAAGGAAAGTTGAATGAAAGCAATATCTACTCAAATATAATACTCGTAAGGAAAGTAGGTATGAGTTTTCTGTGTGCTTCCTAATGTGTCAGTTAGGGACAAGGTTGGAATTTAGTAAAAGGGATTTTAATTCAAATTTAAGATGAGCTCTGTGGTCCAACTAGGAGTTAGAGGATCTTGTCTATACATATATATGTATATAGTATTGCAGTTATTTCTCGTGCACTGAGGCCTCGAAAATTATGGTCTGATCGAAGTAATAGCCTGAGAGCTATAGCTTGCTGAGAAGTTGGTCAGCTAAATAAGTTTGGCTGTATCTGACAAAACTTTCATTTTTCATTTGAAAGAAAATATTTTGCCAGCCTATTTAAAGGATTTGGATATGTGTAAGTATACGAGAGCATAGTGTACATTGTGAATATTGTGAATATGACTCCATCGCTTTCGCGCCTGATAATCGAGTTTTGGTAGTAGAGAGACGCAAAACAAATAAAAATTCCGAAAATTCGCTTTCAAAAAGCTGAGTGCTTTGTAGACCACTCGAAAGAGCCATTACCTCCCTGCGAAGCGGTTTGAATTAACAACCAACATGAATTGATTTCACGTCTTTGAATATCATTCATTGGTATTTTTTGAAAGAAACCTCTTGTGCTCACATAAATTCTTAACATTTTAATCGGAATTTTTAGAAAACTTCTAAGGATGCAGTTTTATGGTCTATTATAAATATAGTCCAAAATAAAGCGAAAGTTTAGAATCGCTCAAAAGACGCGATGATTTTTACCATTTTTTCTTTCATGCAATGTTATTGATCATTTTCTTCTATATAAAGCAAATGTTCAGAAGTCTTTTATGCAAAAGTATAAAATATCCACAATGAACGAGTTTTTTTGAGCGACTTCAAACTATGATTTTACTAAAAAAAAAGAATACCTATGTGTACAAAAATTGATTGGTATATAAAACTGCATTTTCAGAAAATGACTAAAGATTCAGAATAAAAAGTTAAAAATTTTGATAACAATTTTTTGATATTTATTAAATTTTTGTGATTTAATCTACAAGTTTGGAACTTTTATTTATAAGATTTTTGATATACAATGAACTACGTTTTTATAAAAATGTAACAAAAAAAATTGGCTTCGAAAGTATTGCGAATATTGTGCAAACATTCCCGGAACTCCTGAACTGTAAAGGGAAATTCGACGTCATCGAATATTTTGTGTTCTATTCTTAATTTCGATATTTTGATTATTACAAATTTTTGTAGTTATTCAAGGGATTGTGTGCCTACAAAAGGCCAGCTATTCAACATGTCAGCAGTCAACATTACTACCTCCACGAATTTGCTGAACTAAGAAAATTACTAGAATGGTGGAAGAGAAGTTTTTTAACTAGACAATGCGCCTACTCATTCCTTATTGTCCGTCAAAAGATTTCTAGAAAACTGTGTCCTTACTTAGACCATCCGTCTTATTCGCCGCATCTTACGCCTCACGATCTCATCTGTTTCCTAACTTGAAATCTGGAAATCGAAAGGAACAAAAACGCTAAATGCTAAGAAAAAAAGAATGGCATTCGTTCTGAAGCAGCTTACAGAAGAAGCCTTCCAGCCTTGTTTTCAATAATTGTGGAAGCATTGTAAAGACAGAAGACGAGTGTATATTCAAGGTAAAATTAAGTAAATACGTGGGTAAGCCTAGAAGTTTCTGGATTCTACTACTATATCACATTTGCTGACTGTGTCATTTTGATTAATTTGTTTAACTTTTTATGGTAAACACCATTGACGGTGAAAAAATACTTTAAGTTCTTTCATTGTAACAGCATCTTAAAGAAGTAAATTTTGGAAAAACAATTTAAATTTTTGTGAACATTTTCGTGCAATGTTTTTTTACGATTTCAGATGTGGCTTAAAAACAATGCATCGATCGGCTTCATTCTGCTTTTGGTAATGAAGCATCATCCAAGACGGCCAGAATATATTCAGAAAACTCAAAATACAAGTTTATTCCTCAAAAGTGATATTATTGCCTTCAGAGTACTTCCCATCAACTGCAAAGCACTAATGTCAGGGTTTGATCGAGCTCTCGAAACATTTCTGGAACTCTATTTTCATTATACCCAATAAGATCTTCGTCTTCGATTTTTTCATTACTTCCTTTCAAGTGTTAAAATGCGTTCCCCGTATGATCAAAGAAAAGAAATCGCAGGGTGCCATATCAAGTGAAATCGATGGCTGTTGGATGTTATTCGTTTCATACTTGGTTAAAAATTCAGGGATAATGATGTGCAAAATCCACGAGTTGCTTTTCTACAAATCCTTTCCTTTTTCGTGAATTGTTTCACGTGAAATTCTCTTAACGCCCAATAACAGTCCTTATTAACTATCTGATCTTCTGGCGAAAATTCTTAGGGCACAATGCGGGAGCAACGCTTTCTTTTTTGACTAAAAACGTCGTGGAGTTTTTTGGTATTTTTTTATTCGGAACTCCCCATTCACTCACCTGATGTCTGGATTGCCTGTCGTACTCATAAACCCATATCTCGTCTCCAGTAATGATGCGTTTGATAAATGTTGGGTCGAATTCAATTCAGACACCAACGCGATTCCTTTTTTGAATGAAATTCTCGTGCTTTGGGACCAACTTTGCAGCATCACGGCGCAAACCCAAATCAATAACTACAATGCCCTATCGATCTATAAGCAATGCTCAAGTCCTCTGTCAGCTCTCTGATGGTTAATTTGCGACCATTGATCAACTTTTCTTTCACTTCACAGATATTTTCATCAGTTTTCGTTGTCGACTCGTGAAAGGCTTTTCCTCATCATTGCCAAAACTGTTTCCCAATTCTAAGGTTTTCGCACCATTGAGTCCAAATTCAAATCTGACGAATTTGAATCCAAATTCAGGTCTGACCAGACTATTTCGACTTTGGACGAATTAATTTGAATTTAATTATATTTCTATTATAGCTAACGACCAGGTAGCTTCCTACAATTTAGTTTTCTATCTATTTATATTTTATGGATATAATCTTTTAAAAAAGATCATCGAACAGGACGAAAAAAGGTCAGACCAGGGTGCCCAGACGAAGGTTTTTAAAAAAGTGTCCAACGGAGGGTTAAAACTATACCTAAAAACTCGAAAACACGCGCATAGGTAGATTTACTCAAGACGGCGTAACTTTTACAAATGCCAAGCAATGGCTATACAATTCTAGTAGGAATGTCAATCCCAAATGTGGCAACCTACCAAAAAATACCTCAAATTAGCTGACTTAGAGCGTCAGACGGGAACTTTTTGATCAAGGTGGTATGTGCCATAAAGCCTTTGCGAATTGACTGTTCCACAATTAACCAACGTAAAATTTTGGTTTGGTGATGTTGAATTTTTTTTATAAAGGATTTTCCAATAACAGGTGTGACAGGTGAATGGATTGCGCTATCGAGAGATAATTAATGATTTTTTATGGCCGGAATTGGATGTTATTGATATGGACAACGTTTATTTTCAACAAGACGGCGCTACGTGCCACACAAGCAACGAAACCATTGATATTTTACGGAAAAAGTTTCCGGACCGTGTTAGCTCTCGAAGAGGTGATCACAATTGGCCACCGAGATCTTGTGATTTAGCACCTTGTGACTTTTTTCTTTGGGGCCACGTGAAAGAGAAGGTCTACGCCAACAGCCCAGGGTCGATTCAAGACTGAGGATCAGATGGAATTCGTGAGGCTATTGAGGACAAAGGGAAGCCACTTTGCAATTCGGTTATGGAAAATTTCATGAAAAGTATGTTAGCCTGTAAGCGTGGTCGTGGTGGTCATTTGTCTGATGTTATTTTCCACTATTAACGGCATACCTTCCTCTTTATAATGAAATAAACATCCGCTGATTTATATTAGAAAATAGCATTTCTCTTTGAATATCAAACTAACACCTCTTATTTAAATACCCTTTATAAAACATTCGAAATAAGGCAAAACAAATTACAAGCTTTTATTGTGCTCAAAAAATGTTAGCCTATTAAAAACAATTGGAATCAGTCTCTCTCAATTTGCAATCTATGCTAATAATTGTGGCTCAACTGCGCTTTCCTATTCGTAAATGAATAGACCCAGAATATTTATAGCTGTTTGTATGTATGCACTTCCCCATATTTGTCACTCATAGATACGGAGATATCGGCGGTGGCCAGGACAAATGCGACCACCATCACGCATGCAATTATCGCTCGGGTGGCGCTGAGCGACGATTCCAATGAATTCCGCAGGGATAAGTGAACTCGAATACGATGCTTACCACCGATTGTGGCACATATCGGGAAAATTAGTTATGCCACAGCATGCATTGCTCACATTAATTTCATGAACATCAATGCACTACCTAAGCGCGGACTTCAGTGGACTAAGCGGACTAAGTGCAATGTGAAAAATTACTTCAATTTCGATAATTAATTCACCAACACTCAATACGCATGCGGCTACACACCTACTTTGCCACTTAAAAATTACAACTCGCAGCAAATGACTGTATGACTGTCTGACTGACTGACTGACTGACTGCACGAGTCAGTCACATTGCGATGTGTGCTTTAGTGTATGAGCCAACAACAAATAACTACATTGACTAACTGCTTAGGTGAATTGACTGGCTTTGTAGAGACACAAATCGAGTACAAGCGCATATCTGAATATCTGATGGTGTGCGTAGCTGTCTATGTGTGCGTAGCCATGTATTCGCGCTTCGAGTGATAAATGATTATTTTTACGGTCGCGCGAGCTTCAGACGCTCACTTGCTTGTTTCTTACGAACTTATGAGCACACATACACACATACATACATACATACATGCATACATACAAACCTAGTTGGCTGTTGTTTTTCCTTCGATTGTTTTTTGACTCGTTTCTGTGACTTTGTGGCTACTGATTTTTATCCCGCGGAATGCGTTGCATCTCCGACGTGTTGTCGATCATTTTAACTGCTTCACTAACGCGTGATTGACAACCCCAACTGTGTGTCTTCTTGCGCCTCAGCACGCCTTCCCACACACTCGATAAACGTCGATTCTATCGCAGTTTTAGTTGATTTTTCTTGTGTTATAGTCTTGTGTTTGATGAACGTTTCTTATTTCTGATTATTGTGTTAATGTTTTTTATTATATCTGAGTGTGTAGTTACTTGTTTTTTGTTTTTTGTTTGTTTATTTTCCTCCTCCTTCACTTTGATTGCCACTTTATGGGGTTAAACAGCTTCTGTTTTACTGGAAACTCTTTGTTTGTCTCGAGATAAGCTCGAAAGGGCGGAAACTCTGCGACAAGTAAGATGGTGGCGTGTTGCAGATAACGCGCGTCGTGCCTGAGTGTCAAATGAGTGTGCACAGGTATCTATGTAGTCACAAAAGCCAGTTACGTGTGTTTCAATTCAATCAAAGTTGCACCAATTTTAATCCGAAACAACCAAACAAGCAACACAAAATGAGCACAAGTCAATCGGAATGGTGTATGTATGTATGTGTGAGCCATATCGGTGGATTCATCAATGTATAAGCTGATGTTTTCGGAACTGAACAAATTGTGCACGCTCCTTCAAATTTGTCATGGAATATATACGGTGGCGCAAAATTAATCACCCACTTTTGTTTTTGAATAACTTTTTTACTAAATAAAAATATAATTTTGAGTAATGAAAATCTTTAATTCGTGCTTTACGCGTTCCATAGCCCGTTTGTTTGTATACTGCTGCTGTTTAGTTCACAAGTGGCAAAAATGATAGACATACGCCGCCAT
Organism: Anastrepha fraterculus; assembly: GCA_037575425.1. Taxonomy (NCBI): domain Eukaryota; kingdom Metazoa; phylum Arthropoda; class Insecta; order Diptera; family Tephritidae; genus Anastrepha; species Anastrepha fraterculus. The sequence goes on along the minus strand of JAYXIM010004167.1, from coordinate 7,900 downwards.
TTGCAGAAATTATAAATCTTTCGATAGAGTGATTAATTTTGCGCCACCTTGCATTTATGCATATATGACAATCGTTTTTCATTTATTCTTCTTCTTAATTGGCGCGATAACCGCTTACGCTATTGTGGCCGAGTTTAACAAAGCGCGCCAGTCGTTTTTTCTCGTGCTAACTGGCGCCAGTTGGACACACCAAGTGAAGCCAAGTCCTTCTCCACCTGATCTTTCCAAAGCAGAGCAGGTCTTCCTCTTCCTCTGCTCCCAGCAGGTACCGTATCAAATACTCTCTGAGCCAGAGCGTTTGTATCCACTGGCGGCATGACCAAACCAACGTAGCCGCTGGATCTTTGTCGTCGTGAAGCTCATACAGATCATCGTTCCATCAGCTGCGATATTTGCCGCCGCCAACGTGCAAAGGTCCAAAAATCTTCCGCAGATTCTTTCTCTCAAACACTACATTGGATGTTGTCTTCGTCCACGCTTCTGCGCCATACTTTGTCGATGTCAAAGTAGCATTTGTTGGAATGAAAGATTCTACGTTGGATTTCAAGGCTGACATTGTTATCGGTGTTAATACTAATTCCTAACCTCGAAACCATAACTGGCAACGGTGACGTGGGTGCCGACTGTTTGTTTGATGACAGGAGGTACTTCGTTTTGTCCTCGTTCACTGCCAGACCCATTCGCTTTGCCTCTTTATACAGTTTGGAGAAGGCAGAACTAACAGCGCGGTTGTTAAGGCCGATGGTATCAATATCATCGGTATACGCCAACAATTGTACGCTCTTGTAAAATATTGTGGCTGAGCGATTATGTTCTGCGGCTCGTTCGATGCTCTCCAACATCAGGTTAAAGAAGTCATACGACAGCGAGTCACCCTGTCTGAAACCTCGTTTGGAATCAAACGGCTCGAAGAGGTCCTTCCCAATTTTGATGGCGCTGCTAGTATTGAGCAACGTCATCTTGCATAGCCGTATTAGTTTTGCGGGGATACCAAATTCAGACATCGCGGCATACAGGAAACTCCTTTTCGTACTGCCGAATGCAGCTTTGAAGTGGACGTAAAGATGCACACCTCCTTTCATGGGATTTTTTCAAGATTTGGCGTATTGTGAATATATAAGAAATTGTGGACTTTCCAGGTCTTAAGCCACACTGATAAGGTCCAAGCAGTTGGTTGATGGTGGGCTTCAGCCCTTCACATTTGCTAGAACCTTATAGGCGATATTTAGAAGACTAATCCCATGCCAATTGGCACAGATTGCAGGATCACACTTCTTGCAGATTAGGCAGAGCACACTAGAATTGCAGGCATGCTTTCATCCGACCATATTTTGCATAGAAGCTGATTCATGAATTTCACCAGCTCCTCGCCGCCATGTTTGAGTAGCTCAGCCGACAGTCCGTCGGCGCCCGTGGCTTTGTTGTTCTTTAGACGCGTTATTGCTATTCTCACCTCGTCATGGTCGGGTAGCGGAACGAAACTTCCCTCGTCAACGATTGGGCTATCGCCAGGTATGAGCCTGGATGATGATGACCACAAATTTTTTATTGGCAGGATTGAACGAGTGCAAAAGGTGTATCTGAATATGGACTAAGATCATTACAGTTTTTTGATCCTATCGCACCTTATACATCCGATTTTCTCTTAATCAACTAGAAGTCTTTAGAAAGTAGGAGATCGAATCTTGCTCTCTCTCGTTTGTTTTCACTATTATTAAGGACTTTATTGATTGGCCATTTCTGCTTCAAAGTATTAATATTTTCACATCTTTAACAATCGTTCGTTACGCCTTTCATTTCTAGCTAAATAAATTCAATACAAATTTTAATGAGTTTTCCAATTCTATCCTAATAGATTTCTCAATTTCAAAGCAAGCATTTCTGTGCTACTGAACTCTATTTTTTACTTTAATGAGACGTAAGTATGTAATTTGGCGCAAAAGTAACCTTGCGATGTTTTTTGGCTGTAATGAAAAAAAAAATTGAAAAACTTTGATTCTTCTTGTGGATTATTTTTATTTCGTCTTTTAATTTTTTTCACATCAAGTTGAGAATATGATGTCATGTAAATGGCCGCCGCCACAGTTGATTGCCATTTGAGCCCTTTTTATGGCATTTTCCTTCACTTTGGCCAACACTTCCGGCGATAGGTCCTCACATTTTTGACGGATATTGTCTTTAAGAGCTGTAAGAGTCTGAGGCTTGCTGACATAAACCCGCGACTTCAAAAAGCCCCACAAAAAGAAGTCTGGAGCGGTCAAATCAGCCGATCTTGCTGGCCAGTGCAAATCGCCAAAACGGGAGATTAGGCGCCCGGGAAATGCATCCTTCAGCATATCGGTTGTGGCACGTGCAGTGTGTGCCGTTGCACCGTCCTGTTGGAACCACATGTTTTCCAATCCCAATTCATCAAGTTGCGGCAAAAAGAACTCGTTGATCATTGCTCTGTAGCGCTCACCATTCACAGTAACCGTTTGGTCCGCAACGTCTTCGAAGAAAAAAGGTCCGATGACTCCTCCAGCGAAAACAGCACACCATACAATGACTTTGAGCGGGTGTAATGGCTCTTCGTGGGTTACACGCGGATTTTCAGTGCCCCAGAAGCGTAAATTTTGCTTATTTACGTACCCGCTAAGATGGAAATGAGCCTCATCACTCATGATTATTTTTGATGAAAAATCATCTTCCTCTTGGTGGTGATTAAGTATGGCTTGAGCGTATGTTGGACGCGATTGGCGGTCAGCAGCTAACAGCTGATGCACCGTCTGGACTTTGTATGGAAACATCTTCAAATCTTGTACCAGAATTCGCTGTAAAGACCGTCGACTGATACCCATTTGCGTGGCATGTCGTCTGGTCGATGTCGACGGCGCTTCCATGACATCCTCGGCTACAGCAGCAATATTCTCTGCAGAACGGCTACTCCGGGGTCTGCCACGCCTGGCAGCATCTCGTGTTGTGCAAGTCTCTTCGAGGCAAGCGGCTAAACGTCGCAGTGTTTCACCAGTAGCCGTTGGATGGCGAGGAAATCTGCGACGAAATTCTCGTTGTGCCAAAGTCACCGACCGATTATTGGTCAAATAAATAGTCAGCAATATTCCGCGTTCTGGAGCAGGGTAGCGTAACATTGTTTATTAACGTGTATTTCGCATGTGTTTACTACACAAATGTCAAAAAAGAACTGACATTAGGGGCCAATCGCAAAATTTATAGCATTTTCTGATAGGAGGATTACTTTAACGCCACCTGTTATATATTCGCATTATTCTTTTGTTTAAGTGGACAGTTTCAAATCATGTTTTTTTTACTTCTTTAAATAAATAAATAGGCAGAATTCGAACAAGAAAGTTTGTCTTACCAAATCAATTGAAGCCAATTTGAATTTTAAATTTGTCACTGACAGGCACAAGAATGCCACTCACAATTAATTATTACACGTTGGAAAATATGACAGTGAAATTAATTAAATGTGCCACACTCAAACAATCTCCGCACTCATAGGCAACGCATATTTGCTGGCAAAAGTGATGGGCAACACAGCGGAAATGCACAGCGCGACAAGCAAAAGCTTGTTGCAACATACACCAAACATCAATGCAACAAATGATGGACCAGCTGGCAGCTGCTGCTAGCGTTGCAAGCCGTGATGCTGGGATATGCTTGTGGACAGAAAATTGCTACCGGACTTGAAGCCCCCAAGGCGATCAGCATGACAAATGATAAGCTATGAAGTTATGGCGAAAAATAGCAGGCGGTAGCAGAATAAACTCAAGAAATGCCAAAGGATGGGGGAAGCCAGAGCGACGCGTGCAGTGCAGAAGCAGGAGTACTGGTATGCGCCTATGAATGCGATGAAGAATGAGGCACCAGGGTATTGGTTATGTAATATCGGTGGAGAGATAAATGAAGTGAGCGCCTAAGAAATGCTACACAAAAGTTGCCACTATTTTATTATATTTTTTATTTATTATTTTTTCAGCTATAATAAAAACAAAGTGAGTTCTTTAGTTTGGTGGCATAAGTCAGAAATTTGTAAGCCATAGTAAAAATAAAATGCGGGCGTCGTGGCGTGTGGGAGTGAGCGAGTGTCTAGTACTCCCATTGGCGGGATTTTCATTGCAAATCACGGTAAGGCAGCGTAATAATTCAACTGTGGTTGACGTTTTTATGGCATATATTTTATTTGTTTTTTTTTCTACGTTTTTTCTTTCTTTTGATGCTGATATACATTTTAATACTTTGCTCTTTTTGCATCTCTTTTTATTATATTTTTAAATGTTTTTTTTTCACCTTACTTTGTTTTTAATGCCTAAAAGCTTGAATGCTCTTTGTCCTTTCTGTCCTGTCAGGCAATTAAAAAAACAAACATTAATCCTTTTTATAATATCCTGTTGTGGTGAGTGTAGGTGGTTGGCTAGTGGAATGGTCCCTTGGTTGGTTGGTTGAATAGTCATAAAAAGGGCAGTAAGCAATAAAACAGAGAAGCGAAATGTTTTATGCGGGCTGCGTTGTGGTTTTCTCGGCACACACATGGAAACTGAATTAAAATATACTTACATATATCTGCATGTATTTTACTTATATTTATTATATTAACTACTTACTTAGATGACACTACAACCGTATGTCGGTTTTGGCCGAATCTAAAACAAACATAGCGCCATCTAGCTCGGTTCGTGGCTTGCAATCGGTGACACCGAGTGCTGTCAGGTTATGAGCTCCCCAACGAAGAATGGGTCTTCCTCGTCGTCCACCATTGGGTGCCCTCTCGAAGAACTGCCGTGCCGGAACACTTTCGTTCATCCTCGAGACATGACCAAGCCAGCGCAGCTGCTGTATTTTAATACGCTTCACTATGCCCGCATCTCGGTATAGTTTATAAAGCTCGCTGTTCAATCGGATACGCCTACGTATCTCACTCATTCTAGTCTACGCGAAGAGGACCAAAGATTTTTCGGAGAATTTTTCTCTCGAACGCTCTCAGTGCTCTCTCATCAGTTATCGTCATCGTCCAAGCTTTTGTGCCTTATACAAGGACGCGGATGTTAGGCTTTTGTGCAGCGTTGTTTTCATGTTTCGAGAGAGGGATCTACTTCTCAATTGCCTACTGAGCCCTAAGTATTACCTGTTGGCAAGAGTTATCCTTCGTTTAATGTCGTCATCCCGGCTGTTTACACTGGTTCCTAAATAAACGAAGTCCTTCACCACCCCAAATTCGCGGTTGCCAACAGTGACGTGTTGTCCAAGACGCGAAGACCCTTTGTATATTGACAGCAGATACTTTTTTTTGCTCTCGTTCACCGTAAGACCCACTTTTTCTGCTTCGTTCTCCAGACTGGAGTACGCTGAACATACGGCGCGGTTGTTCAGGCCGACAATATCAATATCGTCAGCATGCCTCTTTTGTAGTAAATAGTGCCAAAGCGGTTTAACTAAGCAGCGCGTATAATTTTTTCCAGTAGGAGATTGATGAAATCTCACGAAACGGAATCGCCTTGTCTGAAACCTCGTTTAGTATGGAACGGCTCGGAGAGGTCCTTCCCGATTCTGACGGAGCTTACCGTAGTCCTCAACGTCATTTTACACAGCCGTATAAGTTTTGCGAGGTCAGACATGGCGACATAGAGGTCATACCTCTTTATGCTATGGAAAGCAGCTTTGAAATCGACGAAATGGTGGTATGTGTCGATTTGTCGATTGTGGGTTTTCTCCAGAATTTGGCGTATCGTGAAGATCTAGACTTACTAGGCCTGAAGATTCACTGATAATGTCCAATCAGATCTTTCACAATGCTCTCTATAAGACTTTGATACGCTCGATAAGACCTTGTATGTGACGTTAATAAGGCTAATCCCACGGTAGTTTGCGCAGTTTGTAGGATCACCTTTCTTGAGGATTGGACAAAGCACGCTTATGTTCCAGTCGCTCGGCATGCAATCATCCAATCATATTTCGCAGAGCAGTTGGTGCATGCGGTTTGCTAGCTCTTCGCCTCTTTGAATAGCTCTGCCGGTAGGTTGGTAGGTGAAATGGTTGAAGTGCCAGTCTGGTACTCCTTAAGTAGCACTAAAGCGCCGTTTTGATAACATATTGAAACCTCCAACAAGCAGATATCTACAGGCAGCCAGATATGTTGATATAATGGAGAAGGTTGATGTACTTAGTGTGGCGCATTGCCCCAGGCTGTCAATGAAAGGAGCACCAGTGACCTTAGTCGTCTAGCTGCCAAGCCAGGACATTTACAGAGAAAGTGTTTAATAGTTCAACTCTGCCGGTAGTCCGTCGGCTCCCGCGGATTTGTTGTTTTTTAGCCACGGTATCGCTATTCGAACCTCTTTAAGGTCAGGTGGTATTACGACTATTCCGTCGTCCACGACTGGGGTATAGGTCTCAACTTCGTTGCCCACACTACTACTTCCACCGTTTGTGCGAAGTAATTCCTCCATAGCCCAAGTATTCCTTGGACATCTGTCATTAGATTACCGTGTTCATTGTTGCAGGAACTGGCCGCGGTCTTGAAACCTTGAGTTTGGCTCTTAACTTTTTGGAAACATTTTCGGATCATGTTCATTTGTTACGCCTGAAAAGACGTCTCTCTTCCCTTCTCGCTTCGCGGTATTGCTCTGTTGTAGCGCGCGTTGCAGTCGACCGCAGTGTAGCCCGGTATGCTGAGTCTTTTACCATAGTGACGGCACGGCACTCGTCGTCATATCAATTATTGCGCTGTAGGCGATTAAAACCAACTTCCGTCTCAGCAGCGGTACGCATGCAGCTGGAGATGACGTTCCACTGCGCGGTTACGTTGTCGAATTGAGTAGTGATCTGATTGAGCTGGCGGCTACCATAGCCAAATTGGTTGGTACGCGACTACCATTCAGAAGCGCACAGGTTCGAAACCTCGGGCATGAAACACCAATCTTTTCTAATAGCGCTCGGCAACGGCATGCAATGGCAAACCCTCGAGGTTATTTGAGCCATGAGAAACCTCTTTATAAAAAACCATCTGCCTCCAATTGTAGAAAAATATTAAGACCCATGAAGTCTGCGTTCATTATACAAATATTTTTGAGAGGTTTAAGTACACCTGTTGGCTTGCTTTTCAAAATATTCTCCATAATGAGCCATTCACTTTTGCATTCGCTTGAACCGCTTTTCGTAGCACTTTGTACATTCGTGTTTCCAGGGCGTTTTTTGAATTGTGTGGGACTCAACGCAAACACTCACTCCTCTTTTTATAATGCAAAATTTATTGATGCTCGTCCAACTAATGCCGCAATCTTTTTCGCGCGCAACATCGATATTTTCTGGTACAAAGGACCTTCTTGGAAATCGCCGGTGAGCGAACCGCGGTTTCGAGAATACTCATTGTTCCAGTTTTTTACGATTCTAAATAATAGTGCTTACTTGCCGTGTAATGATTTTAGCTCATCAACGCATTTGGGTCTTATCAATCAAATTTGAAAATTGTGAGAGATAATAATCGCACGATAATATTCGTGGCTTATTCTCGCTCTGCCTAATCCATAAGAAGATTGCTAATCCTGCAATCTGTGCTAACTACCTCGGGACTAGTCTTCTAAATATCGCCTATAAGGTTCTAGCGAGCGTATTGTGTGAAAGGCTGAAGCCCACCGTCAACGAACTGATTGGACCCTATCAGTGTGGCTTTAGACCTGGAAAGTCTATCATTGACCAAATATTTACAATACGCCAAATCTTGAAAAAGACCCATGAAAGGAGAATCGACACACACCATCTTTTCGTCGACTTCAAAGTTGCATTCGACAGTACGAAAAGAAGTTACCTGTATGCCGCGATGTCTGAATTTGGTATCCCCGCAAAACTAATACGGCTATGTAAGCTGACGTTGATCAACACCAGCAGCGCCGTCAGAATTGGG
>JAYXIM010004161.1:0-16936 GCA_037575425.1 Anastrepha fraterculus | reverse complement strand
AATATTTTTTCAAACTTCTTTTTTATTTTGAAGATTGAACATTGTCATTTATGAATGAAAAATAATATCGTTCAAATGACTGCCACGACTGGCTTTACAGTAGGCTATTCGATCAAGCACATTTTCGATTGTTTGGGCTCCAATTTCATGAATGGCAACTTCGATTTCGTGTTTTAAAGCATCAATCGTCTCTGGATGGTTCGCATAGCATTTATCCTTAACGGCTCCTCACAAAAAATAGTCCAACGGGTTAAATCACAGCTCACAGCTCCGAGGCGGCCAATTGATATCGGAATTTCGGCTGATTATTGGATTTTAAAAACGGTAGCCAAAAGTTCGAGTGTAACTTTGGCAGTGTGACAAGTTGCAACGTCCTGTTGAAACCAAATGTCGTCCATGTCATCCTCTTCAATTTTTGGAAACAACTCGTTGAGCATGTCGCGGTAACGCTCGCCATTTACTGTAACCGCAGCTCCTCTCTCATTTTCGAAAAAAATGGCACGATGATGCCGCCAGACCAAAAACCGCACCAAACAGTAACTCGTTGTGGATGCGTTTGCTTCTCTACAGTAACGTGTGGATTTTCTGAGCCCCAAATTTTGCTTATTGACGTTGCCACCGATGTGAAAATCAGAAAAGAAGAAGAAGGCTCACCACTTTGGAAATAGGAATAGGTACCCTCGACACCATTCGCACAAAGCTCAAGTTTAAAATATATAGTCCGCTGCTCTTGGGACTGCAACTTGAGTCCACTAAATTCTGATGATTTTTACTCGAGCCCGAAGAAAACCATATACAAGGTGGCGCAAAATTAATCACACTATTTGTTGCAAATACTACATAAGCAAAACAAAACAACACAAATTTCACTACAATATAAAAAAATAGCTCACTTAAGGGTTAATTAAGTGCCAGTATCATAGCAGCTGCTAGTATCTGTGAAACTTATATACACATTTGATGAGAACAAACAAAAAAGCTATAGCTATAAAGTCATTGCTATCAATGCAAGTACTCGTTGTGAACTGAAGATTTTTTTCGTTATCTCTGAAAATACAATCTTCTTATCGCATAAAGTAATGAAAATCTGCAAACACCCACACACCTATATGTTGTACTTGTATATGGATGTCTACAATACAAAAATCAATGCTAATGACTGCGCCAAATGGTCAAAGCTAGCCACAAATATAAAGACTAACTAGCTTCGGATCAACGAAAGCACTTTCATATTCTTTGCCAGCTAAGTGGTAATTCTCACCGAATATTATCGTCCATTGACTTTGATTGGATTTAGATTATCGTACACCTAGCGTATTCAAGGCCGCCGCTCGACATGCATACATTCGCATGCATGGCATGAAACTGAAATATTTGGGCTATTGCAATGTCAATATTATCTTGCAGTGGACTGGAATCTGTCAACTAAATACCAAACAATGACCAAATGCTATGGCAAAGAGCAGCTGAGCAGCGGAAAGACTTGAGCAAACAAGCCAATACAAATTTGAGAAATGTTTGAATGTCCTGAGTTTAATTAAATGGCAAATTGGGCTGACAATGCGCTATTTGAGCGATAGCAATAGATTACAATGTCACGAGAATTTTAGCGCATATTCGTATATATATACATATATGTAGTTGGCATTTTCTTTTACTAAGTACAGAAACAATTATTCACTCAATGTAAATAAATACTTGTGTGTGTAAATCCATTTGTCGTAAATTTGGAAAGTGAATTCAGCACATTTGCGAGAGTACAATTGCTTAGATGTTATAATCGTTGTTGCTTTAGTTGTTGTGCAAATATAGTATTTGCAGTTTTCACTTTTATTATTTAGCTTTTTGTCCTGTTTTTGGTTTACGGCTTGCGTACAGCTTATTGAGGTTCTTTAAGCGCATTAAGTTTGGCGCGACAAGTGAAAATTCACAATAAATTTTATCACTTCAAAAACACTTCAACACAAAGACATCGTCAACAACAACCTACATACATGCGCAACTTTGTTGGTTTCTTGCTACGCATTCACTTTGCACACTTTCTGGTGCCAAGAATAACATCTTCTAACCAGAGAGCAACCCCACAACACTCACATGTGTAAAGGGTGAGCCATCGGCTGGTTTCTTTTGGAAGCATATTCTAATATTACACTAACAGCGATTTCAAGCCGAAAAAAGGAATGGAAGCACAATAGCAAATTTCCGTCCAATAAAATGGTTCGCTTTCGATTAAGGTTACGAAGAGTGCAGCGGAGGCCCAAATATGGCGTACACGACAGTACAGAGTAAATAAAATTTAATTAAAAATAAGAGTGGGATTTTCAAAAACATTTTTTTTTTTTTAATTTTAAGCGTTTTTGGTAACACAAGCCACATTTAAAATGTTTGCGAGATTCTTCACAGATGGCCTAAAAATAGGCAGTGGAACGGGATTAGACATCTTCTACCAGCATTGCTCATACAGCTTGAGGCCTAGGGGATGTCAATCTCGGCATGTCGGTATTGCACATATAATGGGCGCACACATCCTCTGTTACGTGTTCCCTTCTTGTGTGGTGTGCGTCTTGAAGCGTTTCCACAAATGAAGCGTGCAACAATTATGTGCCCCACGAACGGCAGAACATTTTTATGAGAAGCGTTGTCATGGTATAAATACACTCGAAGATGTGTCATTGTTCTTTTGAAAGGCAACTCCATTAGAAATTTATAAAATTAATTTGCACGAAATGATGTTTGGCAATATACTGTAGAATATAATCCAATTTCCAGAGAAAAAACACAACGGTCATAACTGCTTAATTATTATGAACGCCATTACTAATTAGTTTGCTTGAATATTCATTAAATTCTCATTAGCGATAAGAACTTATCGATTGGAACCAGTAATACTTACAATCGCTACTTATTCCACGCGATGCGGAAGTTTTTTCAAGCTAATTAGCGAATTGATTAATTTAAGCTGCAGGTAGCTTATAAATGTTGAAACTATCAAATAAAGTAATTTGATTAGGTAAAGTTTCGTGGAGGTAGCTGCTAACAATTTCTCCTGCACGTATATGATGTTATTGATATTACTTGGAATAAGCATGCCAGCAGCTGCGACCGTATGACTTTAATTATATTAAAATATCCTGGGGCACGCAATTGTCTTAGCCAAGTGCACAATGATATCTACATAACCATTGTGAATCGTGCGGAGCTGCTGATATTAAATGCGATACATGGATGTGAAGTAGGTACATCTTTATTACGTACACAAGTAAGGCAACAGTGGTGAAGGATAGAATCATTATTATCATTATTATGAAGAGCAACTTTTAGGAAATCATAAAATCATAATATAGTATTTACTATGCTATACTATTTTCACGACAAATTTAACTCCGGTTAAGTGTCCTGCATACTTACAGAAATATCTAGCATTTCCTCCACAAAACCATTTTACTCAAATAGCTATTTATTTTTTTTATTATTATTATTTTTTGAGGTTTGTCCATAATTAGTGGCAACCAGAGCTGTCTGTATTTTTGTGTGAAATGGATAATTTGTCATCTTCTATTTTTAGATACTATGAATGAATTTACTAAATTTATTAATGATGAATAGAATGATTCAATGGAAATTAAATGCTCCATGGAAACGTTTTTTAAAAATACAGCAGTGTTTGAAGAAACCCTGATTGTAGTTGAAATCTAAAAATACGCTTTATGAGATTTTACGTTTTGTCCGTTTTGTTGTATGGCATGGAAACTTGTACGATGAAACATTCAAAATATGAGTAATAAGAAGACTTCTGAAAAATTTATAGAACGTTTTATTGTAAACATTCTTTTTTAACCATTATATTTATTTTATACATTTTAATTATATGCATTGGTTTTTATACATTTTATTTTATACCTAACGAATTGCAAATAAAGAAGAAGCAGAATGTTTAGTTTGTTTGTTCAAAAACAGTACATGTGTTTATGCTTAACAAAAAGGAAAAAAAAATACAGGGTTGCCCATATTCGACGGACCCATGTGTTTTTTGGGCCCATTCCAATTGACGAGGCTTGTCCGCAGGCAATAATCTTTGCGTCAATTGAATCTTATACGGGAATAAATGCAAATCAATGCAGATAATTCGTTGCAAAGTGGTCCGAGCAATGACCAACTGCTGCGAACGGCGATTTTGGGATGTCCTTGGCGATGTCTCATCACTGGCCCGTACAAGATCAATATTCTCATCCGATCCCCTTGGTCCCATCACCATTCGAAAACCTTTCGTACAAATGTTTAATGGTGTTCTTAGAAGGCGCACTTTTCACATTATTTAATTTTTTATACGCACGTTGAGTTTCACAATTGACTTCTTTTGTTGAATGTAAATTTCAACAGTTTGGGAGCGCTCGCGTGGCGTGTAATGTTCCATGGTAAAAATTTGCTTGGACTGACGCTTCCAACGCGGTATGTCACCAAGCGATCAGACGTCTCTGTCAAAAGATACAGGGTTGCCAGATGGGTCCGTCGAATATTGGCTACCCTGTAATTACTTTATAAGGCGTCTAGCAATTTGCTATAAAAAAACTTATCATAAAAACCATCTGGCGTCCGGCGGATAAAACTGTAGGCCCGTTCATTTGTGAAACTTTATAAATTCCCGCACCGCAAATTAGAGGAGGTATATACATATATATATATAAAGGGTGACTTTTTAGCTATTATCTTTTTTAACAGTTGGTTTAAACAGCTGACGCACGTTTCGTGTTTTGTTTCACTGTCAGTTTGGTCTATAATTTAACCATGAATTGTCTTACAAACGAACAACGCTTGCAAACCATTGAATTTTGTTATAAAAATGCGTGTTCTGTTAAGAAAGTTTATCGCGCGCTTCTTCCATTTTATGGTCAGTTTAATCGACCCACTGAAGCGGCTATTCGAGCTATTGTGACTAAATTTAGAACCAAATTTACATTATTGGACATCAAACGACCAACACGCTTACGTAGAGTGCGAACTGAAGAAAATAAAAACCAGTGTTAATGATGACCATCAATTATCGATTCGTCGCCGTTCGCAGCAATTGAGCCTCTGTTACTCAACAACGTGGAATATTTTGCGAAAGGAACGTGTGAAGCCTCTCAAAATACACCTAGTGCAAGAATTGAAGCCGAACGACCTACCGCAACGCAAAATTTTTGGTGAATGGGCTCTTGGAAAGTTGGCCGAAGATCCACTTTTTTATCGAAAAATTGTGTTTAGCGACGCAGCTCATTTTTGGATCAATGTGTACGTAAATAAGCAGAATTGTCGATTTTGGAGTGAAGATCAGCCAGAAGAATTGCGAGAGCTACCAATGTATCCAGAAAAGGTCACAGTTTGGTGCGGTTTATGGGCTGGAGGTATCATTGCATCGTACTTCTTCAAAGCTGCTGCGAAACGTAACGTAACTGTGAATGATGAGCGCTACCGTGAAATGATATCCAACTTTTTTTTGCCCAAAATGCAAGAACTTGACTTGCATGACATGTGGTTTCAGCAAGATGGTGCCACATGCCACACAGCACGCGTAACAATGGACTTGTTGAGAGGCGAGTTCGGTGAACATTTTATTTCACGTTCGGGACCTGTCAATTGACCACCCAGATCGTGCGATATAATGCCTTTAGCTTATTTTTTGTGGGGCTATGTTAAAGCTCATGTCTATTCAGACAAGCCTGCTTCAATTAACGCATTGGAAGACAACATTAAAGCATTTATATGTGAGATACCGGCCGAAACATTGGAAAGCGTATGCCAAAATTGGACTAAGCGGATGGACCATTTGAAGCGCAGTCGCGGTCAACATTTGCATGAAATGATCTTCAAACATTAAATTATATGGACTGTACTATCGATTTAAATAAAAATTTCATGCATTTTTCTGAATTTTACGTGTATTTTTTTGGAAAACTTTCCTATAGCTCTTAAAAATCACCCTCTATATATACGATTGATACCGCTTTTGTTCATATATTATATGTTAAAAGTGATTACATTCAATTTTCGACTAACACTGTCAAAATAACATTACCTGCTAGGCTAGCAGATTTAACTTTGTTCTGTAAGTGAATTAATGTGTTTTGAGTTATTTTGTTGTAAACACAAGAACAATTCATGGCAATTTGAACATTTCAATCCTATAGTTAACTGTAGTTAAGCGTACTATATTTAACGCAAGCAGACCGATATATGTCCCAGGTGCCGCTAGAGATATATCTGAACACTTTCTGCATTATAAATACTTTTTACTGCTGTCAAATCTACTTTGGCTATAATTCCGGCATTCACTACCTCGATCGTTCTAAGTGATAAAGGGATTAAACTTCTCATAGACGATTCGAAAATGAACATTGTAATAGGATCAATCGTCTTCTCCGGCAACTCTTATTTTGATAGCTTACAGAGTTTCGAGCTATTAAGTATGTTTTTTAAGAAGAGAAAGCTAATAGACGTGATGGATTTTCTTTTTGAAAAACTCAGTTTTTTTATTAGTATGCGAATGTGTGTTCCAATAGTTATAAAATAGCGCAGGACTCGAAATCGCTATATTATCTTCGATATTAAGTAATTTTTTTATTAATTACAGAAATATAGTGGTATTTCGGGGGAAAAGGAAATGAGAAATTGAGTTCTATCACAACAAGGCTTTTCTTGTTTCCTGTTTTTACAAGTTGAGTGTAAGTCTAGAGCGCCTACTAACAGCAAGTAAACGAATCACTTTGGCCAAAACTAGATAAACGAAGAGACCGGAAGTTACTAGACTTTTAAAATGAAATCTAAGGTTTCTCACGTATGCTGAAAAGGTACTTTAGGTACTATTCGCTACATGATCCTCAAATTCGTAGTTCCGCACAACAATTTCTATGGGATCACAATTCTATTTTTTCTATTTGCATAACTTCTTCGAAGGCATTTACAGTTTGAAAAAAGTGTTGGCGAAAGTAATCATTTAGATTAAGGTTAGGGCTAATATGCTTAAGGTTAGGAATGGGAATAGAGAGAGAGAGAAGCTGTTTATAAGTAAATAGAAATTAAAATTTTTAGAATAGAAAAAATTTGTTGTATTTTCATGCTATAAAAGCATGATATTAAAAATATTTACAACTGCATTCCATTTTCACTTATCAATAAATTATCACATCTTATTATATTTTCTTAGTTTGTTATAAATATTAATAATAACAGCGAAATGCTATTTTTTGTTTCTCTAATAAAATTTCAAGTCTAAAAATACAATAAATTGCAATTTACATATGTACGTGTCTAGCTTGCTATTTGAATATTGACTGCTTGTCTTTTACTGTAGTATTTTTTCCATTATTTACTTCTCCGTTGCCTCCTTTTTTCCAATAACGTATACTATGTACATTCATAGCAGCGAGATTAATATTTAATATTATATATGGTATTAATATGTTATCTTTGCTGGCGGTAATGTCTGACTCAATCACGCGTAAATTCAAGAAGGATCCAACAAAGCGCTAACACTTGCATTTACTATAGAATAACTGAGCTGGCGCGGATGTGGTGTAAGGAGGGGGCATACCCTGAAGGAAAAACTTGAGCTAGTGAAAGATATTTCGAAAATAAGTCATAGAGTATAACAAAAACGCTATTTGCACACTGCGATAATTACGAGCTTGGAAACGGTATAGTTCTCCTTTTCTATTTAATACAATAATAAATTTAATGTATCCAAGCTCGTTTGAGGGTGTATAGAATTTAGGCCATATCGTGGCACCGCCAGCCGGGTCATAGTAGATTCAGCTAATGAGATACATTACTGTAGAGTTTTTTTACATTTCTCTGCTAACAAATCGCCGATGTATAGAGTGACGAATAAGTTCCTTATAATTATAACAAATGGCGTTGCCACTTCAAAGGTAAAAAATTTTTCTAATTAAAAAATGTATAATATTTAAAATTTCCTGCTTACGAGCAATTTGGGAAAAATTAAAGAAAAATCACTTTCATACCTGAAAGTAATGATAAAATCCGCTAGACAAAATTGGACGATCGACGAGTTAAGATGTGTGCTTGAAGAGACTTCACGCATAACACAAATGTCAGTGATTTCAGCAATGTACACATATTTGAACATGAAAAGGCATCCGTATGATGGGTGCCCTGTTTACTCACAACTGAAAACGATCGATATATGTTGGCGAAGTAGTGTGTGGCGATGTTTAAGCGGAATCCGAGCAAGTTCTTGCGCTGTTACACTACCGCCTTTACATCTTGATCAAAAAGTTCCGGGAACAACCACCAAGTTACGCTCTAAGTCAACTGATTTTAATTCTGTTTATGCTTTGTTGGGTTGCCACATCTGTGATTAACATTCCTATCAAAATTTTATAGGCATTGCTTTACATTTGTAAAAGTTACTTCGCCTTGAGTATCACCGCACATGTCTTCTATTTTTTATCATTATTAATATGGATTTGAATTTGCAACCACGAGTTTGTATTAAAAATACGATGCAGATTCAATGGCGCGGTAACCTTAGAAATGTTGGAAAACTATTTCGGTTATGATACTGTAAACGAAACAGCCGTTTAAGAGGGGTGTGAACGTTTCAGAAGAGATCGAGGATTAGAGTCCATCGACGCTGACGAACGGCCTGATGAAAACAACAATAAAGTGAAAGAAAAGTTAATGATCCGTTCAGGACATTGTAATTAATGATTTGGGCTTGCGCCGCGTTGCTGCAAAGTTGATCCCAAAGGGATCATGAATTTTATGCAAAAAAATACACGCGTTGATATCGCCAAAGACATGATTTTCAAGGCTGAATCCGACAATCCCAACATTCATCAAACGCATTATTACTGGAGACGAGACGTGAATTTATGAGTACAACACGCAATCCAGACAGCAGGCGCGTGAGTGGAGAGCTCCGAATGAACCAAAACCAAACCAATAAGGACTATTATTTGGACGTTATGAGACGTTTACGTGAAGCAAATCGCGAAAAAGAAAAGATTTGTGGGAAAAAACAACTATAGGATTTTGCACCATGATAACACGCCCTCGCCCCATAATGATCCGTGAATTTTTTACCAAGAACGAAATGAATACCATCAACCAATAGAAAACGGCTCTGTTGGCCAAACCGAAAATAGAGTTCCAGAACTCTAAGTGTGGTTGCGATAGCCACCCTACCTACCTACCCGGCAGGATCGTATTAATTTTATTACTACAAAATCGCCTTGCTTTTGTAAGGCGGCACAGTTTGGAACTTACTGCCCATTGAAGCTTGAGTATGCGTCCTTCGTATGGTCCCCATATTATTAGTGGCATATTACGTGGAACTGAAAGGTCATCTTACAGTATGCACTAAGCGGAGGTGTATGCGGTTCAAGAAGCGATGAACTTTGTTGTGGAAAACCGATGGAGAGGCCAAGCTGCCTTATGGTCTTAGTCAACCCCCCAACCACCTCAGGGGTAGTCGAGTCCTGTAAATCCAGACTGAACTATGTCGGTAGACGTAATAGTCACATGCTAACATGGGTCCCGGGACACGTGGGTAAGGAGACCTCTGACTCCTTAGCTAAGATGGGCTCTGAGGCCCGTTTTGCCACTTCCTTCTGCGGCCAACAAAGCCATGGTTGGCAAATTGGTAACTACTAACCACAAGCGAGCTTGGCAGGCTGAGAGAGGCTGCAGATGGACTAAACTGATGCTACCTGTCATGTCCGATCGACAGAGGGCAGTGCAGACAGCTGGTGGGACTGATGACGGGCCACTTTCTGTGGACGAAGCACATGGAAGGGTTGGGCATCTCAGACAGTGTACTCAGCCCAGCTTGTGAAGAGGAGGATGGGACGGCGGAGCATTTCCTGTGCGTCTGCCCCGCCTTCGCTTGAATCAGATTTGAGGTCTTTGGCACTGATGTGTTAAAAAGCAACCATCTTGGCTCCTTTGGCACCAGAAGATCTACTCAGATTTCTTCGGAGATCGGGTAGATTTAAAGAAAATTAAAAGGGGAATCCAAGTGTAGTACAATGGGCTTAAATAATGTCTGAGTGCTGCACTTGCTAGTTGTCCCGCCAAAAAAAAACGTTACTTACGCTTCTCGAATCCTTCACTCGCCTATGGACCAAGATGCTTGAAAACCTTGCAATGCCGCAGAATAATCTTGACTTTGTCTTTCGTTTCCGATTTAGTCTGTGTTGTTATAGAATCTTCTGTACTCCTTTGTGGGATTTTCTTTAATATACCTGCCAGACTTCTCCGATGCTCAGAATTTGTTCATGCTTGTTTTTTAAAGCTCCGCATGTACGAAATACGTGAATTGCTTGAGCCTTAATTGAGTCCAACAGAACTTAGAATTTTTATTTATATTGATTTCTCATTTTCAACAAATCGTCTTACGAGTTCTTTGAATTTTTCTATGTTTTTTGATTAGCCTAATTACTATTAATTTTAAATTAAATGAATTTCTATTTTATTCATTGGATAAAAATAAGTAAATAAATAAATAAATAAAACCTTTCCAACAGGCTATTCCATTAGCTCCTTTGGCTGTAAAGTTGTTATCTAAAATTTTAGCCTTATTTTATTCACTTACAAAAATTGCTGACTTTCACTTTATTTCTGTAATTTCATTACATATCTGGTGTGCTTATAAACATACACACAAACATGGTTATACATATTTAAATTCATGCGCTTGTGTGGATGTGTATGCGTGTATTTTTATAGACGTAGTGCTTTCTTGAATTTAACATGTTTTTTTTCGCTTTTGCTGTGACCATCATTAGAGACAACACTTTGTGCCTCCAGTTTGTTGTGTTTTGTATTGTCTTTTGTTCGCTGCTCTTATATTTTATCGACAATTATTTTCAGTTCGCAATCTGCCAGTGCCGTTAATGGGAACTGGCGACAATTGTTGTCATATTTTATTGCTTGCTGATAATAACCCTGCAGGAAAAAATTGCTGGTGCAATAAGTTCTTGATCGGCTTGTTTTTGGCGAATATGCACAGGAACGAATGGAGACATGAAAAAATTCGACTAACATACTTGTATAGCTCCAAATTATAACTATAAAATTGTGTACCCAAATTTTTTTCAGAAATTCTGCTTGAAACATTTAAAATTTTTATGAAAATGTTTTGATTTTTAGATATGATATTTTTTGAAGAATGAACTATATTTTTATAAAAAATTAATGATATTAAAAAAAAATAATAATAATAATTAAAAACTGGGCAAAATATTGCTTTCCTAATTAGCTGACCAAGGGTCTATGTGCGGAGTTACCTAATACTTGTACAACAAACATAAAGTTATTTTATGGCTTCATGCTTTAATCCATAAAAGGAATATTGCCAATTAGCGACATTCGTTATTTATATATTTCATATAAATGGTTTGTGTATGTACATCTATATATTACATAAATTTTGTGATAGCAATGTAATGCTTTATGCATATCGCACCTACAGTCTTGTGAAAAACCTAAGACCTAGCAGATGATAGTTAGTTCTCAAATATGTGGGATTTCTCTGAAACATATTTTGAATAAATCCCCCCTCAAATGGGGAAATTAAAAATATGATAAAAATATTCAGTAATTTTACTCTAAACTGGCTAAAGGCCAATCATTCGAAAACTGTCTGTACAAAACTGAGGTAAACTGTGACTTAAAGCAGCTTCAAATAGAAATTTTTGTAAGTGAAAATGCCTAACAATTGTCTTTATTGACAACAGAGCAGGTTATGACCGAAGTCCTACCTTTGAAATAATAGAAGGACATATTGAAAATTGATATTAAATTATATTGAAATAATTTGTATTATTCTAGAAGCCAATTGAAATCAATGGAATCTAAAATTGGTTTCCCCTAATCCCAAAATTTGTTCAAAATCTCTTTTCCCATGGCTCGAAAAATTGTTCAACTAAGTATTTGTAGATTAATTTCAAGCGAAGTCACATGTCGAGTCTGGGATTCTAGTATTGAATTCAATATACCCATATACAGCTGTCGCCGTAGCCGAATAGGTTGGTGCGTGACTCTATTCTACATATCGTAAATATCACCGAGTAATGCTGCGCTTTGGTATCGAATGCTCGGTGCAAAGCAACTTCAGTCAGCTCCATAAAAACTCTAGTTTTCTAATAGCGGTCGCCTCATTTATCGGGTCAAACAATGTCAAACCTCTGGAAGTGTATTTCTAGTCCATGCTACAAGCTCCTCATAAGAATATCTGCCGTTCGAAGTTTCAAGTCGATATCTGTATTTTTGAAGGAGTGACAAAATTTTTAACAGGACGCGACGGGTGGCCTGATCGCCTGTATCCAAAACTTTAAACGCGTTTTCTCGAAACATCATTTTTCGATTTTGTGTACACAACATCAAGACGCACACCACAAATAGGAGGAGGAGCTCGGCCAAACACCTAACAGAAGTGTACGCGCCAATTATTATTATTATTATTACATACACTTTCACTCCGATAGATTCTCCGCAACTCTCTTCTACATATTATATCATACATATACTGGTAGTGCTGAGCTTTGGTATCATTGCTTGGGCAAACGACTTCAGTCAGCTCCATAAAAACTCTAGCTATCTTAAATCGCAAGAGTCCGTTATGTCCGTTGCGGTACTGAGTTCGACTGACAGCCGAGAGGATTGTCCGTATTTGTATAGACAGTGCCACGATTGTACAGCACGTCTTACTGTAATGAACAAATGTCAGAAGTTCTATTATTTTGCCGTACGCAAATCCGCCCCAAATTCACTGTAGGCAACATACAATAGAGAACAGCTGATTTTTTTGTATAAAGCAATATTTTCATTGAAGTATGCCTTCTCGTTTTTTACGACACATCAATCGAATCCGTTGTCCCAACGGACTAATTCTGGCGGACCTATAAGGAAGAGAAATTCCTTCGAACATGGTCCGACATAAACCGTATACCGTAACCGAATTTCTTAAGGTGCCTGTGCTTGGCTTTTTTTTTTATATTAACAATGTATTATATTTTGTTTATTCACGAAGCCCATAAGCCCAAATCTAGCCCAGTCGCTGAATATTATTTTCCATGAAAATTTAAATTTTAAAGCTACGAACATCAACATAAATTTTCTAAGTATTTTTAATACACATTTGACAATTAAAAACTTCTAAGTATTTTTTGGTTTATTTAAACACTAGCAAACCCGGCCCCCTTCGCTGGGCACACTAAAATAGAATAGATATGGTTTAGAACAGAAAATATATGGTTTTCATATTATTTATTCCTTTATTCTTTATTCAAGCACTTTGGCATAAACAATATTTTTTGTTTTTGAGTAAATATAAAATATAAATTGAAAATCAGGAAAAAAGGAGATTGTTTTTAAATTTCAAATCAACGCATATGAATAAACAACCGTCTTTTTTCCTGATCATCCATGAATTTTTCGTTTCAATTTATATGTTTTATTAAGCATTGGAGCTTTTATATTTTTCAAAAAAAAAAAACGAAAAAAATTGTTTTTTCCACGAACACATAATTTCATTCGGATTTCACATTAAATTCTCAAATTTCGTAAGAAATTATTCACTGTTCCAAAATCCACTCCAAAAAAATTCACAAACAATTTTTACATGTTGCACTTACGTTTTTTCCTTATGGCATCCATTGAAACACAATCCGTTACAATTACTTAATTAAATTCAAATATGATCCGTCTTGTGGGTTAAATTTCATTCATTTTGAAGACAGTTTCATAAATCCGAAGTCTTCACCTTTATTGAAGAAGTTCTCATCCCTATTGGTAAACGAACTTGATGAGCTCATTTCAATATCATTAAGAAATTTCCAAAGCATGAAAAGAAATAAGCGCTTGGTATCAGGTTTGGGCTATACAACAAATGTAATAGAGTTGCGGGGGTGTCCGTCGTAGCCGAATGGACTGGTGCGTGACTACCATTCCGGAGTGCAGAGGTTCGAATATCCGTGCATGAAATACTAAAATTATAGAAAGTTTTTTCTAAAAGCGGTTGCTCCTCGGCAATCAAGGGCTCCGAGTGTATTTCTAGCATGAAAAAGCTCCTCATAAAAATATCTGCCGTTGAGTCGGCAAAATGTAGGTCCATCCATTTGTGGAATCAAGACGCATGGCACAAGTATGAGGAGGAGCTCGGCTAAACACCCAAAAAGGGTGTGAGAACCAATTATATATTTATATATATATATATACATATATATATGTATATATAATAGAGTTGCTAAAATTGTGTACGTTTTCTATTTAGTTGCTGATGGTCGAAAGCTGATTTGCGCGTTTGGCTCTATGCAGCTGAAAATGTACGGTTCCACTCCACTTCAATCCCACCAAACACCTTGCAAAAGACCTATTAGCCTTTGGTACCGTCTTGGCGATTGGTTCTGGTTGTTGCGAGGCAAATTTTCAGTTAATGTGTGAAAAAAAATTGTATATGTCAATTCAAATGATTTTCTTAAAAATTTTGACGATTGACCTACTTGAGTTGCCTCATTTGCAATGTGCAGATTACCAGACCATTGCTTTATTATGAAATTCGATTCTGTAAAGGGATCCATAATAGGGATGCCAGTCCCAGGATATCAGTCATTTTTGACGTGATAACGTCTTATAATTCGATTTAACAGGCTGCACGCACGAAAAAATGTGTCGTTACCTTGCTCATTACTGTTCATATGTAGTTACCTTGCTCATTACTGTCCATATGTAGTTACCTTGCTCATTACTGTTCAAATGTAGTTACCTTGCTCATTACTGTCCATATGTAGTTACCTTGCTCATTACTGTTCATATGTAGTTACCTTGCTCATTGCCGTTACCTTGCTCATATTAGTGTTACCTTGCTCATATTAGTGTTACCTTGCTCATATTAGTGTTACCTTGCTCATATTAGTGTTACCTTGCTCATTGCATTGAATGAACTGCAAGCGAAAGGGCGGAACGAACGACAAAGCAAACAAAGCAAACGAACGGCAACGTTCGATATCTTGCTCTCTCCTACTTAAGTGAGCGTATATATGTATGTATGTATATGCGCAAATGTACATATATAAATTCACGTATTTGTATTTGCATATGCCTTCTTATTGATTATTATTAATTTGATTCACTTGAAGAATTTAAAATAAAACCAAGTTTGTTAATAATACCTGTTGTTTTAATGTTATAATTATTAATTTTTTTATTATATATGAAGGAAAAAATGTATGGTAATATTTACCATATACCTTATAAGATATGTTGTCTATACTAATATTATAAAGAGGAAAACTTTGTTTGTTTGTAATGAATAGGCTCAAAACTACTGGACCGATTTTAAAAATTCTTTCACCATTCGAAAGCTACATCATCCACGAGTAACATGGATTATATTTTATTTTGGAAATAGGGCTCGAGATATAGGTCAAAACGTGGACCCGGGTAACCTTCGGATGTGTATGTACAATATGGGTATCAAATGGAAGCTGTTGGTGAATGCTTTAGTCCAGAGTATTTTTCATGCTGCTCCGTGACTAGGGTCTCGAGATAGAGACCAAAACGTGGACCCTAGAATGTGTTTGTACAATATGGATATCAAATTGAAGCTGTTGGTGAATGCTTTAGTACAGAGTATTTTTCATGCCGCTCCGTGACTGGGGTCTCGAGATATAGGTCAAAACGTGGACCCGGGTAACCTTTGGTTGTGTATGTACAATATGGGTATCAAATGAAAGCTGTTGATAAGTGCTTTAATACGGGGTAATTTGTTATGTTATGTTATGTTATGTAATGTAATGTAATGTAATGTTATGTTATGGTATGTTATGTTATGTTATGTTATGTTATGTTATGTTATGTTATGTTATGTTATGTTATGTTATGTTATGTTATGTTATGTTATGTTATGTTATGTTATGTTATGTTATGTTATGTTATGTTATGTTATGTTATGTTATGTTATGTTATGTTATGTTATGTTATGTTATGTTATGTTATGTTATGTTATGTTATGTTATGTTATGTTATGTTATGTTATGTTATGTTATGTTATGTTATGTTATGTTATGTTATATTATGTTATGTTATGTTATATTATGTTATGTTATGTTATATTATGTTATGTTATATTATGTTATGTTATATTATATTATGTTATGTTATATTATATTATGTTATATTATATTATATTATATTATGTTATATTATATTATATTATATTATGTTATATTATGTTATGTTATGTTATATTATATTATGTTATATTATATTATATTATATTATATTATATTATATTATATTATATTATGTTATATTATGTTATGTTATATTATGTTATGTTATATTATGTTATGTTATGTTATGTTATATTATGTTATGTTATATTATGTTATGTTATGTTATGTTATGTTATGTTATGTTATGTTATATTATGTTATGTTATATTATGTTATGTTATGTTATGTTATGTTATGTTATGTTATGTTATATTATGTTATGTTATGTTATGTTATATTATGTTATGTTATGTTATGTTATGTTATGTTATGTTATGTTATGTTATGTTATGTTATGTTATGTTATGTTATGTTATGTTATGTTATGTTATGTTATGTTATGTTATGTTATGTTATGTTATGTTATGTTATGTTATGTTATGTTATGTTATGTTATGTTATGTTATGTTATGTTATGTTGTGTTGTGTTATGTTATGTTATGTTATGTTATGTTATGTTATGTTAAAGTATATTATGTTATGTTAATGTTAACTCATTCTCTATATCCATACAAAATATCTATCAAACAAATAAAATTAAAATTTTCTTTTGAAAATGCAACCATTCAATCAGTATTTTCTTATGACGTTATCACGTTAAGCTATCGTCAGTAAACCGACTTTACAGACAACCTCTTTTTTTAAGTCCCAAAAAGTCA
>JAYXIM010004160.1:0-24786 GCA_037575425.1 Anastrepha fraterculus | reverse complement strand
GAAGGCTCCTTTTTATGATACCTTTGAACAAACGAGCGCTTCCTGATTCAACAACATTCTGGAATGGAATGGAATTGTGGGTGGCCGTAAAATTTATTCCAAGCACTCGGGCGATATAGCCCTTTCCACCTAGATTCAAGTGATGCATAGGTTATAAAGAATGGGGAAGGATAGGAATTTATTACTCTTCAGCAAACTTTCCAGCTTTATGAGGAATCTTACCAGTTTGTCAAGGGAAGAGAAAGTCGTAAATTCTCAATACATCTGATACTTTGTTAGGCCCTTTTAGGAAACACTTTGTTGTTTTGCAGATGTTGGTACTACACCAATGGTTCTCTTGGAAGCCTTGATATAACCTACCGCTTTATTTACCCCAATTCGGCTTCGATCCAATTTAACACTCAAAGGAACCGCTTGCAGCCAATTAGTTGCCTCAAACCTCAAAGTATCTCGGCATCCACATGAGTTTAAGTTCATTCCGTCTGAGTTTAGCCTCAACTTACATATCTTCACTTTTGGAGCCGTCGGTGTAGGAAGTTCTTATCGAATTTAACAAGCGATTATCTAAATCTCTCAAATATTAGCTTGTAAGAAAACTAACGACATATTTTCTTCCAAAGAAATTCCAAGTATCAGTTTAGCAACAACAGTGGGTCTTGCTCTAACAACCTTTTAAACAAGAAACCCCAATTTTAAATGTATTTAAATATCGTCGTTATTGTTCTTATTTAATTGCACATTGGGTTAAACTCAAATTAATAATTTTTTAATTAACCAAACATATTTATTGATAATTACGTGAACAAAATTTGGTGCTGCTAGCTGATATTTCTATAAAAATACCAATACGACAACGGAAGCGTGTTTGTGCTCATAAATTCACTCACCTTCTCCTGAGTTGACTCATCAACGCCACTGTCATTGTCACCTTCTGCAATGAAATGGAAGCGTTATTATTTATTGAATTAATAGAGTGAGAAAACGAAATAAAAATTAGTTTCAATACTTGCAAAATTCCATCACAAAGAAAATTTCATATCCAATAAATAATTCTACAATAATATATAAACATAAACGTGCAAAAGTACATAGCCAAATACGGTTATTAAACTATGTCTTATTCTTACTGGGAACACCACTTTTCTGCTTCTTCTCATTCCCTTCGCCGCTGCGTAATACTTCATGTATGTCCGACAATGCTTTCACGCCATTCGCATTCACCTCAGCTATAGACGGGAGCGTCTCGCCCATACCAAATGCGTCTTTGAACGAATCCGATTTATCTACCGTCAGCGCTGGTCCCATAGGATCTTCGTTTACACTCAATGTTTTGCGCGGTGTTATCGCTTGACCCATTACCACATCGTCGTCATCTTCGTTGTAATTCGAACCAGCTGAAGGTGGACGTGGTGGTAAATGTTGTTGTACTTGTTGTGGGGGCGATTGTTGACGTTGTTGCTGATGCGGCTGCTGTTGGTGTTGCAACTGCTGCGGCTGCGGCTGCGGCTGTAGAAGTTGTTGCTGTTGTTGGTAAGGTGGACGTTGCGGTGGTTGTGCGCCCACTTGTGGAGCGCCAGGTGGACGTACAAATGGCGGGCGCGCAGGAGGATTACCAGGATAGGGATTTTGTGGACGATTACCTGGCATTTGTTGACCCGGTGTTGTGGCAGACCATGGATATGCACCAGGTGGACGCGGTTGGCCTTGCCCTGGTGGGCTCATTGGACCACCATTTCCGACAAACGGACGCATTTGCACATTTTGTAATGGTGGCGGCGGAGGACGCTGCCCGCCACCTGGACCACCTGGACCCATCAGTAGATTTCCTCTGCTGTCTGTATTACGCAAAGGTGGTGGCATTGGTCTTGGCGGAGGACCGCCGGGCACTCCACCCATATTCATAGGAGCGCGTGGTGGCCCGGCCATCGGACGAGGCGGCGGCATGCCTGCACTGGGAAATGGAGGGCGGGGTCCAGTGACGGTTGGTCGCATCTGCTTATTCATGATTAGAATTGATTTTAGTTGGAGGCAAGAAAAATTACATATTAACAAACCTACATATCATTAGCCTAGCAGTACTTATATATGTTTATATGAAAAAAGTTACGATTATGTTCCCAACCAACGAAAACCAAATGTGTCTTGCTATGAAATCGTGTAAGACACCTGGTTAATTCCAGCCCAGATAACGCGGTGTGTCGCTGTATAGAAATGTTTGGGTTTATTTGTAAATATTTATGCGCAAGTAAAAATATGTAAATATGTATAGCTTTCTATGTATTTACTCTACTTGCTGAATTTGTTTATATTTTAATGGTATCGTATTTCGTGATTTTGTTCAGCGACATTCCGGAAAAGAGTAGCAGATTTGACCTAAATAATGAAATTCAGTTGTAATCAGAGCTGAACGAAAGGCTACAAATCGCTTATTGATTCAACAAATTCTGACTTTTATATTCCCGCATAGCTACATACATACATATGTATGTAAAAGTAAACGAATATTGTCGTTATTTGTTGAATATGAAATGTATTGCCCAAAATACAAATTAGAATATATTTGCAATACCGCAAGTCCTAGTGTTTGATGGCAAAAGTGATTGTAAGTAGCATTTCTCTAAACCCTATGCCAACGCAAATCAACGTCTGCTAGAACAAGATTTTTACTTGTACAATAATAAATGTCTTCAATATTTCTTCAGCTGCTTGTAACATAGTAAGGTACTTTATTGCCTAATTTGAATAACAGATTACTATATCAATAGCAACTCTCGGTGCAAAGTATCCATTTTGGCTTTCTTATGATTTATGCGCATAAATCTAGTAATTTATGAATTTTAAATAAGATTCATATAAATATATGCATATACAGTCTGTCTAAAAGTACGTTCACATATGCATTAATTTCCAATAAATCTACCAAATTAATCTGCTTTGAAAGGGTTTCCTTTATAGAAATTGATTTGGTGGAATATTTTCCGTACACGACATTTACTTAGGTTTATAATCTCAGATTTTGGGAGAGAAATTTTGTATGGGAAATCTCGCTTTTTAATTACGGATTAGGAGTTAAACACGAAAAAGTCATCTACTTATATGTGAACGTATTATAATATAAGCGTGGCCAGCAAAAGTCAAACCTAGACTTTCGTTACAAAAAACATGTAAATGCTGCTAAATGTAATGTATATTTTTTCGCAAAACACATTGTGCATTTTGTAAAAAACTTTGAAAACGGTTTAAAATGAGTTTCGCGTATGATAAACGATTACAAACAGTGTTCCTATGTAAACACCCTAAAGGTCTAAAAATGTTACGTGCATCTGCAGCGAAATATTAGAAAAAGTCGAAGATTCGAGGACGTGTACTTGCAAAAGAACTAAAATTCCGGAGCACATTGAAAAAACCGCTGCTCTCATTATTCTTCTTTTCTTGATTGGCGCGATAACCGCTTTCGCGATTTTGGCCGAGTTTAACAAAGCGCGCTGACAAGGTGAAGTACCTAGGACTTATCCTTGACAGAGGTATTACGTGGAAGCCGAACCTTGAGGAGAGAATTAGGAAGGCAACAGTCGCCTTGTATGTTTGCAGGGGCGCTATCGGAAAACGATGGGGCCTCTCGCCTAAGTTCACTTTTTGGCTTTATAGCACGATTATAAAACCAATCTTGCTATACGGAGTCCTTGTCTGGTGGAACTCGCTAGAAAGGATGGTATCAGTTAAGAAGCTGGAGAGGGTACAAAGGTCTGCCCTCATTGGAATCAGTAGCGTTGCACGCGCCGTAATCAGACTAAGGTGTTCGAGCCATAAGCTAGACTTAAGTTATGGACACTCTAGCATTCTTTAGCATTTTCTGTAAGGAGCTTCCCATCAAACTTAGATTCAGGCTTCCGGACCACTGCAGTGTTTTCCAAGCGGAGGTATCCGCAATTAAGGAAGCAATGGATTGGTTGCTTACCTCGGTAATTACCGTTAAGGAAGTAAATATTTACTCCGATAGCCAAGCGGCAATTAGGGCCTTGGGCTCGTTGTTTGTGCGTTCGAGATTGGTCGGAGAATGTCTGGCTTCTCTCTCGATTGCATCCGGTTACTTCAACATCAGGCTCATTTGGGTTCCCGGTCACAGCGGCATAGGGGGCAACTGCTGGGCCGATGAGCTGGCTAGACAGGGAACTTTGGAGAAATGAGAGGATTGGGGTTCCCTTAAGAAGCTGTGGTCTGCTCCTGGAAAGATGGGCCTCGAGTCAACTCAGCGAGCGCTGGGCTAATGCGCAAACGTGCAAGGTCGCGAGATCCTTCTGACCACGGGTAGATCGGGGACGCTCAAGGGAACTCCTAAGGCAAAGAAAGCCCCAGCTCTCAAATTTGGTGGGTAACCTTACCGGGCATTGCCCGTTAGATGTCCATGCGGTGAGACTTGTGATTGCCTCAAGTCCGTTCTGCAGAAGCTGTCTTGAGGACGAGGTGGAATCATCTCAACACCTTCTTCTCAGCTGTCCTGCTCTCGTCTGGCAAAGATTTAGACACCTGGGCTCTCATAGCGTGTCTAAATATCACCAATTTGGTGAAGTTCATCAGTAGCTTGTTGCGGCTAATTACGAACGCTAATCAGAAACCGTCGGCGCCGTCATAAAATGCATGGCCATCATCGTCGCTAATCCCAAGGCTCCTTTTTCCTTCCCTTCTCCCTTCTTCTCTCCCCTGTATGGTATCACAATGGACGAATTTTAAATATTCGTCCAAGTGTTCCCTAAGCTAGGGCAGCCATTTAACCTAACCTAACCTAACAAAGCACGCCAGTCGTTTCTTTCTCGTGCTAACCGGCGCCAGTTCGACACACCAAGTGAAGCTAAGTCCTTCTCCAACATAGAAGAGGCCTTCCTCTCCCTCTGCTACCACCCGGTACTGCTTCGAATACTTTAAAAGTCGTTTGTATTCATTCGGACGACATAACCCAGCCAACGTAGCCGCTGAATCTTTATTCGCTGCGCTATGTCTATGTCGTCGTAAAGCTCATACAGCTCATCGTTCCATCGTCTACGAAATTCGCCATCGCCAACGTGCAAAGATCCAAAAATCTTCCGCAGATCACTTCTGCTCATTTGCTCGCATTATAACACATTGAAAAAAGACTTGCATGGGCCAAGACAAATTCAGAACGGAATTGGACAAACGTAATATTCACTGATAAATCTTCCTTTCGGGCGAATAGTTGCATACGTCGGTCCTGGTGTAACACTTATAATCGACAACTTCAACGAACTTTTATTCATGCAGTTAAAGTTTATATTTGGTTGTTCAGTTTTGATGAAGTAAATCTACCAAAAGGCCGACAGCTGTGAAGATGTTTGAAAGAACTAGTCAAGGTTGGATTTTACAAGAAGACAGCAAACCCAAGTATAGAAGCTGAAGGTGTGTAGAGTGGAAACAGCCAAATGCAATTGAAATGTTGGATTGGCCTTCACACTCGCCTTATGCCAACCTTATAGAAATGTTTGGGCAATAGATAAGCAAAAACTCAAAGAGAAAGAATATGACGGTCAAACAGTTATCATGGCAAATTCGGCTGATTTGGAGCCGATTATAGCTAATGGTCATGGTTAAACGATTTTTTGCTTTGAATATTTTGCTTTTAATAAATATTATAAACCTATAAAATGTCAGTTTGTTAGAATTGAATTCGTCAAATAGTTTCTAAGTTATGGCGGTCACGCTTCTATAATACCGACAGTAATTATTCGATTTCGACAGTTATTGTAGCGAATCATCTCGCCTGTAAGTATGCAAACAACTGCGCTGTTTACTTACCATTATATGTATTTGCCTGGCACATATCCGCAACTCTCAAACGACTTAAGGAATGGTAAGTTTAAAACGTACACTGTGTGCATATAGTATTAACACAATAATAATTTATATGCCCTTATTTACTAAAAATATTTTTTACTAAACCTTTCATTAATTTTCCATCTTCAAGGATTTTGATAAATACTATCGACTTAACTATCGACGCCACTTTCGAATATTTGTTAGGGGGGATGGATATCCACTCTCAAGAAACCTCCAGATCAGGTGGCTGAGGTTTTCTAAAAAAACTCTTATATGTATCTCCAAAGTGGATGAATCCTAAGCGAAGAAGTAGTAGTAGGGTTGGTCACTCTATTTAGCGATAGCGAAAAATTGCTTTGCCCACACCCCAATACTTAGCAGCGACCCAAAGTAAAAGAGACAGTTCAAAAAGTCCTCTATATAATCATCTGCAAAGTGGTAAAACAATCTTCTATAATTACAAATCAATAAAAAAATAAATTAAACTCTTGCAGAAAAAAAGAAATATTCTTACTAAAATATTCATATTCTTACAAGGTGAAGTCCAAAATAAACATGATTGACAATTCTGACAACTACTTCTAGTTTATTTATTCAAAATAGTCCTCTGGCCTTGATACACTGTTTTGCGCGACCTAAAAGCTTTTCGAAAGAGGGTTTCAGGCCATTGGCCGGAATCTGGAATGTCCTTCAGGATGTCGGTACAAGCCATTTGGATGGCCTCTACGGACGCAAAATGTTTTCCTTTCACGACCAAATGCAATTTTCTGAATAGAATTATCCGGTAGAAGGCTCAGGGAGCCATATCAGGCGAATGCGGTGAGTGATTAATGGTTAAAATGCGATTTCTAGTCAAAAAAGCAGTCACAAGATGATGCATTTTTTGAGATTTAATTTAAACTTTAACTCTTTTACAGTGAGAACATGATTTTAATCACCTATATATTCTCTTTGCGGTGCCCTGCGTCTCCAATACTAAACATAAATTAAAATTAAGAGTCATGTTTCTTTATATTGCCGAGTAAATTTTCTTTTTCATGTAGATACATAGCTATTTTCTCTCTCTCTCTCGTTTTAGCTAGAAACTAGTTTTAACATATCCATGATCGGCAAAATTTTTAAAACTGATTTTAAGTCAGAATTTGGTTTTAACTAAATATTTGTTCACGTTGGACTATGACTAAGACCATTGAGTTTTATGTTGTGAAAGAAGAAATATAAATCAAATTGCAAATATTGCTTACAAACTTACAAGAAATCGAAATTAATCACTATGCTCGAGCGAGTGTTGAGTTAAAAAATAAAAATCGAATAATAATCATTACTCTTGATCAAGCGCCTTAAAATCGAGATGAAATCTTTATTCATGAGCAGAAACACAATAATAAAAATATAATCAATGCTTTTAACTAAATTATTTATTAAATATGCTTAAAAACGTATACATCAGATAATAATAATTTAATGTTGGTAAGTACTTTTTTACTTAAAATGGTTAAGGTCTCCGATGAAAACATTTTCAAGTAACCACACAATAGTTTGTATTCAAAAACTCTGAAAATTTATATGCATTTACTTGATATAAATCCTTTTGATTGGTTACAGAGCATACTAATCAAAACACCAAAAAAAGGATCGTCAACTGATTGCAGTAACTGGAGGGGAATCATGCTACTTGGCTCGACATTGAAAGTCTTCTGCAAAATTTTGCTTAACCGCATACAAGATAAGGTTGAAAAAACACTCCGAAAGGAACAAGCTGGTTTTCGTTCCACGCATTCATGTATTGACCATATTGTTTCCCTAAGAATCATTATTGAACAAATGAATGAAATGCAACAACCGTAGATTTTCAAAAACGCACTCGACTATGTGAAGCACGAAAGTATATTCAATCACTAGATCGAAAAGGCATACCAGAGAAACTTTGTAATCTGATAAAGGCACAGTATTCCCACTTCAAATGAAAAGTAATGCATGAAGCAATGCTCTCAGTACCAGGATGCAGTGTTTGATTGTAATTGACGAAGGCTTATACAATGCATTTGACAAAAATCCCCGGATTAAATACTTAACAGGATTAAACAAAGCAAAAGCAACCTTTGCATTGCTCAAAAAAGTGTGGTACTCCAAGCAGCTTACGGAGAAAACGAAAATATGCATTTTTAATTCTAATATCAAACCGGTCTTTGTGTATGGTTGAGAATCCTGGTCAACATCAGTGGAGTTTGTGTTTAAATTGCAAACGTTTGTAAATCGATGCCTCCGCACAATAATACGCGCCTGGTGGCCAGAAAATTGGATAGCGAACGCTGAATTGCACAGAAGGTGCAATCAAGTTACAATCGACGTCGAAATCCGTAAGAGGAAGTGGGCATGAATTGGACGCACCCTTAGAAAACCAGCCCAAGAAATACCAACGATGGCCTTAGAATGGAATCCATAAGGGTATAGACGCAGGGGAAGGCTAAGAGGCACTATGCGCCACATAATCGGGGCTTAAACAAATAATAATAATACTTTAGACATTCCATTAAATTTTTCTTTGGATGACTTTTACTAGCTGGTGCTCGACACCAATAGGGAGTTATATTCCAATTACTAAAATCGCTACTTCAGGATAAGCATTCCAAGTCTATTGAGGGCATAAAAATAAATTTGCTGAAGGTGTTGCTGATGCACAAAAATTTATACGATTTTTAAATGTTCGTCTTTTAAAATTACTCAAAGTATTGTATTTACACAGGAGTATATGAGAAGGGTAGTCGAAACTTACTAATGAAAGTTTTTCTCTATAAGTGGGGATCACTTGGCTTTGTAATATTTCTTCACTTTAGCGTGTTATTTTTATCCCTTCACTGGGCAGTCATAGATTTTGAATTTGCTGGCTGGGAACTTATGTCGCTAAAAGGATATAATAAAGAGTGCCTCAAGATGATCTGCCAAATTAATTGAATAAGCAAATAAATAGTGTTATTGTTTAAAAAGTACGAATAACTATATTGGTACAAATATTGAGGCTATAAGAAATAAGACTTAGGTGCGAATCTCCGTGAAACACCAAAATGAATAAAAAATGTTTTTTCTAATAGCGGTCGCCCCTCGACAGGCAATGGCAAACCTCGAGAGTATTTCTGCCTTGAAAAAGCTTCTCATAAAAAGTATCTGCCGTTCGACTCAAAACTGTAGGTCGTCCCTGCATTTATGGTAAAACATAAAGACGCACACCACAAATAAAATGAGTGGCCAAACACACAATAACATACTTAAACGCTAATTCCTTATATGTATATGTGCATTTGTAATGGGTGCATAATTTAAATAATTTGATTTAAAAATTTGAGCATGCAATGGAAAGTAAAAACGCTAAACCCTTGAGGAAATATTGAAGCTTATCCGTTCCAGTAGAATCCGAGCAATGAACATACCACATGTGCCGTAAGATGGAAGTAGCCCGTTAAAATCAAGACATTGCATAGCAAATCGAACAAATCTACATTGAACTCTTTCGAGGGTGGCACAAAATTACCCCCTCTATTAGAAGATGGTAACACTTGTGAACTGAAGTATACAAACATACAAGCAATAAAGCGCGAAAGGTTAAAGTAAAGATTGAAAGTAAAAATGCAGGTCTGTTTTTTTTTTTTGTATGTATTTAGTAGAAAAAGTGATTCAAAAGCAAAATTGAATCATTAAGGATAAGGATGATAAGGTTCATTAAAGTCTCGCTCCTACTGTTGTAAAAAGGCTAAGTTGGACTTTAGCAAAAATGAAACTAATGTGAAAAGAAAATCCTAAGTAAAAACCAATACTGGATCCGAAAATTAGTATACCGCGGAGAAACAAGCATTAGAAATGGTATAAGTATAGGCAATCAGATTTAGAACGTTAGGGGAAGTCATGTGAAGCGATTATTTGCTTCTATTACTCCATTCGGATAGATTGTTAAATATGTCTAAATAAATGAGTGAAATGAAATGAAATATTCAAGGATTTGGTGCTACATCAAAAGGCCGTAAATTGTGCTAGAAAAAGACACCATAATTTTTTTTAGTTAAATTTACTTTTAATTTAAATTTAAATTAAAGGTTAGGAGTGTAGTTCTAGTGAAATTCTGCTAAATTTTAGCATATACAACGTAGTTCTGAGGCCTCCGACTAAGCGAAATTGCCTGATCTCAATTTTCAATGATTAGTACTATCAGATCACTTTGAGACACCCAGTACATATAAATATACACATGTAGGGTCTGTCAAAAGTGACGCGTAG
Organism: Anastrepha fraterculus; assembly: GCA_037575425.1. Lineage (NCBI taxonomy): Eukaryota > Metazoa > Arthropoda > Insecta > Diptera > Tephritidae > Anastrepha > Anastrepha fraterculus. The sequence continues at coordinate 14,688 of JAYXIM010004160.1, read as the reverse complement.
ATGTTAGTATTGAATATTTCCTAGACGGCACCTGGTTTTATGTCATCTTTGATATCTGTCAAGTTTACAGTTTTACAATTTTACACGATAAAACAACGCATTAAAATTATAGAAACTTATTACGAAAATGGACGAACTTTAGAAAGCACGAAATATTGTACATATTTAATTTTAAAACTACATCTGAACGCATCTTTTGAAAGACCCTATATATAATATAGATGCTTGAATAATTGCTTTGTAAGACGTGATTTTACATACTACTGCTATACTTACCGCCTCTGCATCACCCATTCTTGTTCACAATCAACTAAATTAAGAGCTTTTATATTTGATTTATTTCGTTACTTAAATTCACTGCTGCGTTTTAATTATTTACTACTTTATTTCAACGTATCAAATCATTCGCTACTGCTATTTTATGAGTTTTGTTATTTGCGTCAGGATTTTATTTATTTGTTTGTACCAAGTGTCTGCGACAACTCCGACACTTTGAGATCGAGACTCACTCACTCACTTAAAGTTTCGTTGAACAGAGGAAATATACAAAAACAAAAAACAAAAAAAATAAATAATTCAATAGTTAAAAATACAATAAAACGGCTTTATTTCTCATATTTACCGATAAAAAGTAATGTTTCAAAATGAAACCAGGTCAGTCGACGTAATGACTCTATTTGAAATTCTTTCAAATGCTTCTAAGCACATACAAACGTATAAATTTCTCATCACAAACAAATAATTCAACCGTCTCAAGGTATTTATAGACCACGAAAGCACTTTTTTGTTTTTATATATACATACCTAAATCAACCTAAGGACCTACTAATAGCAATTATACATACATATGTGTGTATGTAAGTATGCATAGTTAGAAAGAGAAAGTGGTTGTACGTATCTTGCACGTATTTACTGCCATTTCTGACCACGAGTGCTCAGTGAGCAGCCAAGCAATCAAGTCATCGCTGATTTGCGTATTCTAATGCTCCGTTTAACACTTTGAATATTGTTTGCCATTTGGCTTTTTAATCTAGAGGCTTGTATGCAAAACACTTCCCTTTTATGTACCCTTTTCACGTTGTTGCAGTTCACGTTGACAATAAAGTTGAAAGTTGAAACTATTGAAACTTCAAAAAACTTTGCTATTGCTAATTTGCATGCGATTTTCTATTTGAAGCGATTGAACAAGAATGCGCAATCACAGCCACTACCGTCGCCGTCACCGCCTCTGTTACTGTCACCGAGTTTGATGCGCGCAAAACCCTTTGGATTGGATCTATGAATGTAAACACTTGTATGTGAGCATCTAACTGGCTTGTACGATCGTATGACTGTAATTGTTTGTGTTGTGGTTTTTTGTAGGGGTATCTAATACAGCCACAAATGGCTGACGGGTACGAAATGCACGAATAATTTCAGTTTGCGGTAAAGTTTTCGACGCCATTGTTGCGGCAATCGACATTTGATTGCTATCGATGGCGCTGTGCTGGTGGTGTACAGTGGTGCTGTAGTTGGTCGAATATGAACAAAAAATTAAGATACAAGAAATGAAATTGGAAGACTGCAAGGAATGAAAGGCTGCACAGTTTTCATAGATATGAATGACTATGGCGGCCGCCACACACTGTGGATTTTTGTACAGAGATGCGAAAAAAAGTATACATCCCAAAAAATATTTACATTTTTACTACTAATGAAGTTGTATATATTTGTGTATGAAAAGAACATGTCTAAAAACCATTTTTTAAAAAAATTTAAAAATTTTTTTTTTTTTAATTCATAAATTTTAATTTTTTTTTTTTTATTAATATAAGCCAGCAAATATTTACGCACAGGATACATGTAAGTTCATAATTCAGAATTACCCTCAAAATGTCAAAACAAAATTAAAAGTGTTTCGTTATCATTATGCACACACTAGAAAGCGTTTAGTTATTATCATTGCCAAAAAATAATCAGTGGCGCCTGGTGGCACCTGCAATTGATTAAAACTGAAAGAGGCGCTATTAAGCAACACGTTGATACTAGTTTCTGACCGTAGGTAAATGTAGCTCAACTTGCAGATCCAAGAATATGAAGGAATATGATATTTTTTTTTTGTTTTCGTAAAATTAATTATAAATAGATAATCAAATGCTTTACAGCCTTTGTTCTTCCGGCTAAAATATATATAAATATCGTACCCTAAATGAAAAATAAAAAATTGGAAGTCGGCTCAAGCAAAAGGCAAAAAAACCTCCTTGGGCTTTGAAGTTTTTTCTTAGTCAGTTCAATACTATAAAAAAATTATACTTTTGACATATCTATAAAAAAAACTGTAAGTCGGAGTTTAGTAATTCTTTTAGATTTTATTGTTGGTGCTATTCTGGAATTTAGAAATACCATTAAACATTGCGTAGGTGGTATGTTGCAAATTTGACTTTTTTCCGCAAAATCCCCAGTGTGCGCCGTAGTCGAATGAGTTGGTGCGTGACTATCATTCGGAATTCACAGAGAGAACATAGGTTCGAGTCTCCGTGAAATACCAAAATTAAAAAAAAAACATTTTTCTAATCAAATAGGAAATTAATTGATAGAAAATTTTGAAGATAAAAAATTATAATAAAAATGTTTAGTGACAGTAAAAATTTTCTTTCACGCCGAAAGATAGAGATAGTAAAACGTTTATTGAGCTAATTATTTAGTGCACTCTCCCCAACCCCGATCACTGAGGTATGAGTTTTGGATTTTCTAAATATTAAAAGTTGTTTCGCAGTTTATAAATATGTATGTACATATATCCCAAGTTGGTCATATATATATTTCATTCTTTTATTCTTGCGTTGAACATAGGGTCCCAAGTATTCAAATTAACAGCAATGTTTTATAACCTTACTTTAAGAAGCTGGCAATTTTAATGAGTTGACAAATATTTTTTGTTTTGTTATAAGTCAAAAACTCAAACTCAAGATTTGAGAGAGCTGCTATCCCTTTACTTCAATTGCAGTTTTATTTTTTCAAGTGGAGCTAATAACTACTTGCATGAAACTACTGCAGAAACTACTTCTGATGAAAATATATGAATAAAATGAGAAAATATGTGCTTCTCAGTGAAATACCAAAAATCGATTTTATTAAAATTTAATTTAAAAAAATTATTTAAAATAGATCATTTGTTGGGTGACAAAGTATTCAAAATTTCTATTACATAAACTTTTTAACCTAAGCATGTGTGGAAAGCAAACAAATAATTTGTCTACATTTAAATAAGTTGTAAATATTTCAGCAAGGTGAATTCATATAAGGTAGTAACCTCAATGCTGATTTTTAATATTTTTTTGGAATGTTTTGAACGTTAAAGAAACATTGTTTTTTTTTTTGTTGCTTATGTTGTTGTTTTTGTTGTTGTTTATTTAAATTCTGATTGAACATTTGACATTTTTGCCACTAAATGCATGTAAATTCTATTTGTGGTACTACTATCACCTTGTTTGGATTTACCTAGAAATTCAAGTAAAACACAATTTCCTTCAGTAAAACCTCAGTACTAAATTTTTATGATTGTTTGGAAGAAAATTTCGTGCTACACAGGACAACTAGAAAAGCAAACCATCTAATCTGTGAGTATCAAATGATTGACTTGCGAATACTATAAAATAAGTAAATTAACTATTTTGAACTAAGAAGATAATCAGTTCGTCGAGTTCTTTGAGCGAATTGTTCAAACAAAAGTCCTAACACCCATCTGAATATTTGGAAGAACTATAGGACTCCTTTAGAACTGTATAATGATCTGCTACAACCGATTAATTGAGTCATAATGGCCTAAATAGTTAACTTGTCAATGGAATGTTGTGATTCCAGCTAAAAGTGTTGTCCAAAAAAACATTGCCAGCCTCTGGCGGAAAACCATTGCACATATTTGGGGTATTCACAAGAATGTCGCTAAATGTCGTATTGTCGTATGGCGTAAACTTTAAATGGCAAACATATATTTAGAGTTTTTGCAAGGAATTGTATACAAGAACATATGTCATGTTATGACAATTAAAAATAGTTGTGATTTTAAGGCGCCTAAACCTTTATTTAACCGTTAAAACCTTTAGGGCATAAGACAATAAGAGACTTACGGTACCTTGTGAACAACCTAATTGGTTTTGCCGCATTCTGAGGATACGTAGAGATCTACTTCTTAAACTTATTTTCACTCTCATACTTATCATCTAAAATCTTATGTAATTAAAGAGTTCTCTCCACAAAAAAATGGTTTATAGAAATGATAAGTAAAATAAACTCTACATAAATATATTATTTGTTCCAATAAATATGAAACTCGTTATTATGAAATTTCAACCGCATATTTGTAGTGACGGTAGGAGGAACAAACACTTAAAAAGAGACGTAATTGTGATTACATACAATAGAATGTATCTTCCTATAGAGCAATTCCATATCAAGTAATCCAAGCATTTTGGACATTGCTTGAGTGAAAATATTTTGAAAACAAAAATTATAAATTTAAGATCTATTCAATGTTAAAAACTTCAGATAGTTTTTTAAACTAAAATATAATTTATATATATATAAAATTTTTTTTTTTTTTTTGACAAAACATTCTTTTTCTTGTTCTAAATCTTTGGAAAGTAAATTTTTTTTATATTTTTTTTTTCTTATTTTTTTTAATTGCTGAGACTTTGCTTAGCCGCCGCCGTAGCCAAATGGGTTGGTGCGTGACTACCAATCGGAATTCATAGTGAGTGAAACACCAAAATGAAGAAAACGTTGTTTCTAATAGTGGTCGCCGTTCGAGTGTATTTCTGCCATTCGGAGTCGACTTGAATCTGTAGGTCTCTCCATTTGTGAAACAACATCAAGACGCACACCACAAAAAGGAGGAGGAGCTCGGCCAAACAACCGAAAAGAGTGTACGCGCCAATTATACTATATATACATATACCTATATACCTATATGCTTAAAAATCTGTGCAATCTTCATAAAGGGATTTCTGTAACTTTTTGAGTTACACGTGTGTTTAAAATAATAGTAGCGTTATGAATTACCAAATTTTAAGTACTTTTTTTTTGTAGTTAATATTTTTTTTTGTTATATAATGGGCTATAAACCATTAAATTTTAGTATAATAAAGTAGTTTAAGTTTTAAAGTCTCTCAAAAATTAGTTTTAGTTTTGAAAAAAAATTTTGTATACGATGTTGAGAATCTTTTTATGAAAATTTACTAATTTTATTTAAATTCAAATACGCATGTTAAATATAAAAAAATTTACGTCCAAACAAGAAGTTAGTTTCAAAAAGGTACTGGAATTTAATTATTTTTACTTTAAAGTTTCTGATTTATATATAATATTTTTAGTGTCCAAAAACGTTATTCATTCTTTCTTTACTAACGCTTCAGTTATAAGTTAAGAATTTTTATGCACCCTGATCGCAAAATGATACACTGTGAAATAGCAATGCCTTATTTGGGAATTCCAGTAATATTTCGTGTGAGAACGCGCTAGTAGAACAAATTATTGAAAAAACTAATTTCGAACACAATTAAAATTTTCGGCAGGGTGCATACCAAATAGTTGCAGTTAATAGGAAATAGAAATTTATTTGACGGCAGCACTTTCATCAAGTTTTAAGTAATAAAATGTCTTCAATAATAAAGTAATATTAAATGTTTATATTATAAAAGCCACTAATACGTCCATATAGTATATCAATATTATATTCATTATTATTTATTTTTATATATATTTTTATGTAGTCTCCAAAGCAGGTGTAAAATTGTAACAGTGTCCAGCTTAAATTGTAATTTTATTGATTTTTCATGCATCCACAGCAGGGCATTAACACTTGACGCCAGCCAGGATAATGCACTTTAACCCAGTGAAGGGTCAGTCTGCACTCATAACAAAGTATTTTTAACAAACATCTTCAACTATTTCGCACAACACGCGATTTACACAAAAAATATATGTATCACGAAAAACCTTGTTTAAGCTGTGCAGCTGTAAACTTTGCATTGAATATCAAATGTTTTAAAATTTGTAGCAAAAAAATTTCCTATTTCACCAAAACATTCACAAAATACACGAAACTGCATCAAACAAAACAGGACTTGTGAATGAACGGTTTACTTCATTTGCCAGAGAGTATCAATTTCGATAGGCAAACAATCAACTGTTAAACGCGAACGCTCAGACACGACTATTCGTGCGATTGGCAAAGGAATGGAATTTCTTAGAAATTTGTTTTGATTTTTTCGTTTGCGTTTCGAGCGGCTCGATGTAAGTTGGAAAAAAGGAAACAAACATAAATGACCTCCTTCCACGTTCCAACGTCAATAGCTCGTATTAAATACATATATAATACGACATACAACAACAAAGCAAAGTAGATGGAATACTAGTAGTCGTAGTCGTAAAATAAAAATGTCCTTGCGCAGTTTGTTGGTTGTCAGTGGCAAATGCGAACGACCAACCGCCCGCCCGCACAGCTAAGCAAATCAAACGACACAATTGAATATGAAGGCATGGCGTATCTATTGACAAACATACATACACACTTATTTACCCCTTTAGATAATCCGCGTGCTTATGCACCCGCATGCGCCCCTACTACCTCAAATATTTATAGCGAGTGGTATTAGGTGGCCAAACCATAACAAAGCGAACACTTGCACATCGTGCTTCTTTAAGAAAACCCGAGTCGCGAAATGTGAAAATAAGGGCATGGCGGCAGGTGGTACCGGCAAATTGTGTACCTCTTGTTTTTTTGTTTTTGGAGTGAGACTTTAGCGGATAGACTTTTGTTGGTGAAGTCATTAAATACAGTCGGAAAAGTTTCAACAGTAAAGCGTCAAATAAAAATCTATTAAAAAGTAGAAATAATTAAAAGTGGAATAAAAATTGCTACAGCAAATTAAGTAGAGTAGAATATATGGGAAGAAAGATGAAAAAATACGAATATAAAATGGAAGATTTACAGTTTTTCTTCTTGCCTGGATTTTATCAGTTTCTCAGTTGGTAATTTAAAGCATTTTTTCCACGAAAAATAAATTAAGAAGCAAAGTAGAAGAAAAGAAAACAGTAAATATCTTAGACGTTAGTTCTGAATTTATGACCTCCTTAACTTAAAAAACGTAAAATACTGAAATTTTGAATATCTGAAATTTTTATGTTTTTACATTTTATTTTTTTTTAAGTCTATGATTACAAAAATCTTACAGACCAGATGCTACAGAAAGTTCTTAATATTAGCTTCTTAATGACTATTTACAAAAATTGCTTCTTGTAAACAATAGGAAGTAACCGTAGCTACAAAAAAAAATCTTGGCATGGCAAAATCAAGATCTACATAGTTTTATTAATTTCATTAACTACTTCAGTGCACAAAAGCGCACCATAACAGCCGTTTTTGACAAAAAATGAATTGCACATTTAGAGTTATCGTCCGTGAAACTCCCCAGAAAAACCTGTTTTTGATAAAAGTATTTGCGTTTAAGTTAAATCTAGTTTTTTAAATACTCCTCCGAGACCAGCAATTTCAAGTTACAACCAATACTTCCAGAAAAACTTGGTTGTATTAATTCTGATCAGTATTAGGATCGCGGGCATTCGAAATTACATGAAATACTATTAGGTAAGAAAAAAGTAGTCGGTGTTTTTTACATTGGCGCCTATATGTTAGTAGTAAATAATTCCTTTTTTTTTTTGGAAATACTCTATTTGCAATCTATCTTAAAATACAGATATTCAGCAAAAGAGATCTTATTACCTAATGACAGCATAGTATTTACACTGGTGCAAAACTACATAGAAAACGATATAATTTTTTTTCTTTTTACAATTATTATGCATATTTTATGATGTTATTAATTTATTATTATTAATTTTTACTCGAAAATTGTATACCTTACTTCATGTATAACTTATATTACAATTTTAAAATGTATTGGAGCATTTTTACAATTTCATATTTAGCTCTTTTTTTTCTTTTTTTGTTTTTTTTTTTTTTGTTTTTTTATTATTATTATTAAATTGACAAATTTAAAGGAATGGCAAGTCTAAGACATGATTGCGCTTTAATCGTCTAATTTCATTGGTTGTGTCCAACCAGCAAATAGCATTTATGTTTACATGATTTGACAATCTTTCAATGTATCTCTTAGAATATACTGAGATTTCTCTCTTAACAAATGGAATACCTAGATCCATGTGTATGGCTTCGTTTGTGATAAACCAAGGTGCATTGACAAGTGTTCGCAAGGTCTTTGACTGGTAGCGTTGCAAAATCTCCACATTGGACTTACTAGCAGTTCCCCAAAGCTGTATACCGTAGGTCCATATAGGCTTCAATATAGCTTTATACAATCTAACCTTGTTTTCTAAACTAAGTTGAGATTTGCCCCCAAGTAGCCAGTACATTCTTTTGGTTTTATTAGCTTAGCTTTAATATGATTTTTCCATGTGAGGCGTCGATCAAGATGCATTCCCAAGTACTTGACTGTGTCGCTAGTAGGAATTTGATGACCATTTAAATACACTGGAGGACATTGTTCTCTTCTTAGTGTAAATGTAACATGACTAGACTTTTCATGATTAATATTAATTTTCCATTTATTGAGCCAAGTTTCCAAAGTGTGTAACTGATTTTGTAGCAGGGAGGAGGCCTCTGCAGGTGACTCACTAAAAGCGATGAAGGCTGTATTATCAGCAAAACTCGCCACTTCTACCTTTTCTTTTGTCGGCATGTCGTAAGTAAATATCGTATACAAGACTGGGCCTAAAACGCTACCCTGAGGCACACCTGCGTTGATACTATATATTTCAGATGACGCATCTTGGTGCTTTACATAAAAGTGCCTGTCGCTTAGATAAGATTTAAGCACTAAGTAAAAATGTGCTGGTAAAAGTTTTTTAAAATGCTTGTTGTACGTCAAGAAAGGTTGCAGAACAGTATTCTTTTCTTTCAATCGCATCTGTAATAACATTCACAATTCTGTGGCATTGTTCTGGTGTGCCATGGGCAACTCTAAACCCAAACTGATGTTCAGGAATGATATTTGGTTGTATTAATTCTGATCAGTATTAGGATCGCAGGCAATCGAAATTACATGAAATACTATTAGGTAAGAAAAAAGTTGTCGGTGTTTTTTACATTGACGCCTATATGTTAGTAGTAAATAATTCCTAGACGGTCCCTTTTATATGTCATCGTTGACATTTGTGAAATAGAGAGATTTACTATTTTACGTGATAGAACAACGCCATAAAATTATTGAAACTTATGACGAAAATGGTCGATCTTTATGAGCAAGATATTGCAAAATTCGTGATTCGTTGACAATTCGAAGTATGGACGTTCTGTTGAGAATACAAGGGGAAGTCCAAAATAAACAAGACTGACGTCATAAAAATGTTTTTAATGTTGCCATCTTTTTAATGAGTTAGTGTGTTAGAAGTTACATCCCTAGCTGGCTTCCAGTGAAAGCTAGGTGACATTCGGTTCAGTGGAAGCGAAATTATTGCGTCTAAAGTGTCAATATGTCTGTGTCATCGGTAAAAAAATTAGTTTCGAACAAAGAGCTAATATCAAATTTTGTTTTAAAATCAATGAAAGGTTTACCGAAACATTTGAATTGATGAAAAAGTTTATGGCGATGTTTGTCCATCTCGTTCTACAGTTCATGAGTGGTTTACACGTTTCAGAGATGGTTGGGAGGACAATGATCTTTCGTACTCAGATCTTTCGTAAGCCCAAGTGATCAGTTAAAATGCGATAAATCGATATTTTGGAGATATTCAACTTCGATTCCATGAAGTTCAACGATGATTTCGACTAATTTTTGATAAATTTTCGAAGAATTTCGGTGGAGCTTTCGGTGATGACTGATTTTGGGCGGCCCGTATGTTTCATTCCGCACAAGTTAACTGAGGCCCAAAAATTGCTCAGAATTGAACATTCGAAAGACCGCATTAAAGAGGTGAGAAAATACGAGAACTTCCTTTGTAACTGGTGGTGAAGCGTGGTGTTTCCAACATGAACCTGAAACTAAGCGTCAAAGTGCCGAATGGAAGGCCCTCAGATGAGCCACCACCCAAAAAATCGCATTTGTAGAAGTCAAAAATCAAGTCGATGCTAATTTTTTTTTTTACGATTCAAAGGGAATTGTCCACAAGGAGTTCGTGCCAACGGGTCAAAACGTCAATGCAATTTTATATGAATATGAATACATAAACTCGGAGTTATCAGAACAAAGCTCCTGTCGTTTCTATTTTAGCTCAGTCTTGTTTACTTTGCTGTTGCCGATATCTCGACATTCTCAACAATTATGCATTCATCAATCGTCTGTTTGATGTGTTTTACCTGTAGATGTGCTCATGGTGGACATTTTGATGATGTAATTTTTCACATGCGATATAATCGCCGTATTTTGAATAAAAATAATTAAATTTGAAGAAGTCTAATTGTTTATATGTTTTATTTTAAAACAAAATCTAGCCGCGTTTTTAAAGGACTATTTATTTAATTTCTGGATAATGGAATAAGTGCTCACGAGTCAGTCTGACTCCATTGTTTCCATGATAATTTCAAAATTTTTGGACGATAGATCTACCAAAACGAAATCGGTGGAATCGCCCCTTTTTTATTGTACTCATTACTGTATTCGATTACGAGAGTCGTTTGAAATGTCCGAACAAAAATAAAAACTACTTAATTGTTTGCGGTAAACCTTTTTTATTTTCCGACATCGTCTCATTTTAAGCTTTTACACTTCGTCCAACTCTGTTATAGTTTGTTGATGCCTTCCGAATAATAGAATTTGTCCAAATCTGAATACAATCATTCTCCCACCAGCCATTTCTTCAAATTGGGGGTCAAATTGCAGTCCGAAGGATACGATGGAGCCAAGTTAGGAGAATAGCGGAACGAGCTGGAACCCTATTTTTATTAATTATGCGACCACAACTACTGAGGCCGCAGCTAGTGTGTTGTCGTGATAGAAAAAGAAAATCACTCGACTTCATCGACTCAAACGAATGTCAAACACAAAGCAATCGACCGATCTCGATTAAAATTGGCGAGTGTTCCTCAAAAAGATGCTACTAACTAAATAGAACCTCACATTGGGTCATCTCTTAGACTTTGCACGGACTTTTCAAACTACCTTCTTATAAACAGCATAGGAATTTGGCAGACTGCTCCGACTTGTCAATTTGGTTGTAGTGGTACTAAAGAATGTAATGACGTTTCACATAAATGGCTTCATTGAACACAATATAGTGAACGAATTTTTTCTAGGCGTAATGTCCTCTTTGAATTACCGTGTAGTGTGACCTAATGCTTATCGTGAGACAACACTTAATATACACACATCAAACGGGTCAAATTTTTACTCTTACTTCATATTTAATATTAAATAATATTGTAATAATCAGTCTGCTTTGTATTTAGATTCGGTTAAAAAGCTAAAATTACAGTTCCTCTAACATTTGAGCTAGTTTTAGTTTTTATTCTTCTGTGACGTTAAGTTCTTAGATGCCAAATGACACAAATAGTAAATATGATAGAATGGTCCCACTAGAATGGTGCCGTTTTGTCTATTGAGACAAGGCACGCAACTGAGAGTAAATAGAGTGTAGAGTGTGTGTATTTATAGCGGGGACATTATATTCACATTCCATGAAGCTGATGCGATAGACGAAGGCCGAGCAGCTATCTATGTACTTTAAAAGGTACGGCAAGTCAGGAACAAATGTCAGAAACTTTGTGAATATGAATGAATATTTTCTTCATTTTGCCAATTGATATCAAGAAGATAAAAAAGTAGCAAATAACCAGTACCTTGACAATTGAAAGTTTTGGCGTCAAGTGGCCTGCAAAGCATCAATGCATCTATATATAAGGAATGACTGTTTGGTGCGATTTATTGCAGGTGGTATTATTCCGACTTATTTCTTTCGAAATGAGGAAGTAGGCACCGTTACCGTCAATGGGCCTCGGTATAGAACGATGTTACCTGACTTTCTGTTAGAGCTTTACAACAACGATATATTCCAACAAAATGATGTAAAGCTTGAAATTGTGAAGGAACGTACGTCATCTGCGTTCATAAATTGGCTGCCGCTTTCATGTGACTTGTTTGTTTTCCCTGGAGTCACTTCAAGTCTATAGTCTATGGTAACATATATGCCATTTTGGTCGAAATCGAGGTCAATATTCGAAACATTATTACCGGAAAAACACGCGCATATTAGAATGAGTCATCAAACATTTAAGCAACTGCTTGAAGCCTTGCTATCAAAGCCGAGTCGATCGTTTGAATAATATGATATTTCATAAATAAAGGCTCGAATCACATGTAAAACTTCGATATGTTTGAGCTCACGCTCGAAAGTTTTCAAGGAATTAGCATCGAAAAGGAGTGCGGGCTGTTGCTCTTTTGCGTGGGCAGTTTTCAAATGTGCTAACAAAATCGAGAGCTCTAATTTAAACTTATTTTCCAAACCTTACCTGTCAGCCCTATAAATTCGAAGACGCTCAAAAGGGTATTCTTCTATTTGATTGGTCCAAAAAGATACCAAACAAGTGGCGCCTATGAGGTCTATAAGATCGTATACGCATAAAGTTATATGCCTATGTGATATTTCATTGACTACATTATTTATGACCCTCTCAATATAAAAAGTTCATCACGCATTTGCTTGCGTTTTGCTACATTCTGGGTATGATATTATTATTTTGATGGTAACAGAGCTTACATATGTATGTACATATATAATGCACTCATTAAACAAACTTTTACGTGTTACCCTACAAAATTAACACGCATTTGTTTGAGGTTTTACTGTAGCCATGACTTTAACTGTTTATGATAATAACCCTCAATTACAATAACTAAGCTCAATTGGCCAGACAGAACAATTAAGTCAAATTTATATTCTTTAGCAATTTCAATGTAGATTTTGATGCAAGTTTCTTCATATTCATAGAGGTTTTTTTAAATTCTAACATTCCATTTATTTAATAACAAAACATTGTTCGGTATATTTGTAATACCCGTATTCGCAAACCTACAAGAACATGCACGTAGAAAATAACGAATATCGATGATCTTGAAATTAAACAGCTACTAGGTTACGAACTATCTAAATATGTAAGCGAGTACTATCTGAAACCGTTGAACTTGTCGAAATAATGAACACGAGTTTATTCTACAAAGAGAGTTCAGGTACTACTGTTACTACTCCTGCGCAGTTGGCATAGTTGGAAAGTATAAAAATACTACCTAATTAAAAACTACCTATCCGAAATACGGACTTGTGGCAGATCACCGAGCAAGATCCAATCCAAAAGGTGATAAGTAGTCGTAAATGGCGATGGATCGGGCACACTATCAGAAAGGACAGGAAAAGCATTAACAGAACAGCATTGGAAAGGAACCCACAAGGACATAGACGACCCACGAAACACTTGGACTAACCTTCGTGAACTAGAAACAATCAACCAAACGTGGGATGTCGTAAAGAGAGTAGCGGTTAACAGAATAAGATTTAAATGCTTTGTTGAAGCCCTATGTGCCCAAGTGGAATAATAAAGGAATAAAAAAAATTTCAAGTGTCCAGTAATTAACATAAAGAAATATCATTATATCATAGTATAATTAATTTTTATCTGTAATTGGTAATAATACACAGTTTTTGAATTACTTTACAATTGCGTTCTATTACTGCCCATATAACCTACTAAATTTTCCATAGATATGAATTTCTAACACTTAATAAAATCAACAAATTCAAACGCAGCAACAACCACAAACACACGTAGCACTAATGTTCCGTTTTGATACCATTCTGGGTTCGAAGAAAGGAGCTCCCAGTGATCTTAATCGCTTAGCTGCCAAACCCGGACATTTGCCGATAAAGTGCACAACAGTCTCTTTCTCTGAAAGGTCTCCACAGCTTCAGCAATGGGGATTAAATGGTAAACTTAGCTTTCGTCCAATGACCAGTAAGTACAGTAACAAGTTTGAAAATTGAATCGCGAGGAGTCCCAACAACTTCCTGCGTCTTACATCATTGTACTGGGGCCCAAGAGTTTTCGAAATAGCACATGAAGAAATGGAACTCCATCTGCCCAGCGCTTTAATGAAAAAAAAGTTTTGAAGTGAAGGAGATACCGGTGTCGCGGTAGAAGATCTCTGAGTCAGTTCAGTCGACCCCTTCCTGGCACGCGCACCAGATTTGATCAGGAGTTGACCATTTTGGATCTGCACCATGGCGTCGTCAGTGCTTTGATCGCAGCTTGACTATCGGAGAAAATGTTAATATCTTTCTCGCTCCCTAAGCATTTCCATGCCTGCAGGTTCGCAAAAACGTTTATCTGAAGAACACTAGCAGTATTCTGCAGTTTAACGGAAATAGATAAATTGGCTGATTTAGGGGAAATCCCTAAAAATGTGGTGTTAGCCTGAAAATGCGATCATATCCCTTGAGAGATCGCCTCCTGATTGCACTTTGAGCAGCGATGGAAATAACGTGTAAGACGATGGGAAATAAGAGCAAAACGACATTAAGGGCGGCACTGTGACAAGTTGTACATACTCCGTGGATGTCAATACAAACAAAAAAAAATCTAACTTAAATGTGAAATTTATTTAACGGCACTGTTCTTGAAATACAAAAATGATTCGGAAAGGG